>PVIJ01014893.1:0-38706 GCA_004024925.1 Scalopus aquaticus
AAACATTATCTTTAGAAACTATGCCTGCTAGCCAAATTTATGGTATAAAAAACCCCACTGTTGGGGCAATAAACGGAGCAGCCTGATCACTACTCGGTGTGCGTGCTGTCTCTCATTCCCCTTCCCCCTCTCCTGCTGCCGCCGACGCTTTCCCCACCACCCCCGGGGACCCAACCTCGGTCGGAGCCGGCCTCCGACAGGGAGGTGATTAGGTCATGAGGGCGGAGCTCTCATGAATGGATTAGTGCCCTTATAAAAGAGATCCCAAGGAGCTCCCTCACTCCTCCCACCATGTGAAGACACAGAGCAAGTGGGCTCTCACCAGACACCCAACCTACTGGTGTTTTATCTTGGAGTTCCCAGCCTCCAGAAGGGAGGGTTTACAAAACACCTGGCCCATGCTGTTCAGTTACAGCAGCCAGACAGGATGAGGGGAGATGTTTTCCTGCGAATGCCCACGCCACAGGCTCCTATGATGCTTTCTTAGCTCTTGCCAATACCTAAAGACTCATACCCTACACCAGTCATTCTGTAACCGGGCTGAGTCAAAGTCCAGTAAATGTGGTGCCCCCCTGCAGGGGTTTGCTGATGAGAATGAATAGCCCCAGGGAAAATTCTAAGTTTACAGTCTGGGGGGTGGAGAGTCTGATAAGATATAAAAGGGATTGAAGGAGAAGGGTAATTCAGTCGCCATGATGTAGGAAAAGAAGACGCAGTTGCCATGCTGAAGGAGTAGAGGAAGCAGTTGCCACGAGGTAGGAAAAGAAGCGGCCGGAAATGTAGCTGCCAAGATTAAGAGTTTGGAAATCAGATGCCAGAGGTTTTTGAGCTGGCAGGATATAGAATTTTGGATTGAGAATTTTTTGAATCTTCGGTGACTTTGGGGCCAGCGACTTTGGAGGCTTTGCAAGTAGCCAAGCAACGGAAACTGTTCCCAGTTTTGTCTTTACTGCAGCGAAGGAAGAAGGCAGAGGCCCAAAGCGGGCGCCTTCCTAAAATTCGCGAGTGCAGTCTGTTGGGCCGTCTGGCCACTGTAGTTGCTGTTTGCAGTGCTGTTGGCCTGGTGCTGTGCTGGGGCACCATGGCAGTTTAGGGAGCATCTCCAGTTGTGCTTTGTGTTGTCCTCGTGAGTTGGAACCTGGCCTACGCTCTGGCTGTTGCGTGTCTAAGGAAGAAGGAAGAGGCCATTTTGGAAACGTGGCCTATTGTTTGGAAGAGGAGCTCCACATCAGCAGTGGTGGAAAGACGCCACCTTTGTTACTTTTCTGGGACTTAAAGGACTGGACATTGCTTTAAGTAAGGTAAACGGCCATATGTTGACTTTAGTAATTCTTTACTTATTTTCCTGTTTGTTAAATAAATCCCATTGTTATTGTTTTCTAAGCCTGAGTAGTCTTGCAATTGTGCACACGAGTGCAGAACAAAATAGTGACTGGTAAGCAATTTGGGCACTGCCTTTGGCAATTTTAAAGCTCCTCATTTTGTCCAGTATCAATTCCCACCTTTGTCCTCGTGAGTCACCACTAGTTATCAACAGTATTCTTTTCATTTAGCACCCAAAACAAATAGCCGATATTTAGAAATTTTTATTTTCTTAGATTAGTATGGCTATCCCTTTAGTGTTACTCATTTGTGTGAATATGTGTGATTCCCCTAATCTCATAATCCATAAGAAGTATCCCTGAGGAATGCTTCACACTGCTACTGAGATCATTTTCCTGCCAGGCATAGGCTGATCCTGGCACTGCCCTGTTCAAATGTCTTTTACAGCTTCTCTTGCTAGAAAATAAATGCTACATGTCTCAGCACAAGCTCTATTTCTCCATATGTTCCCTACCAGAGTCCCCAATGTCATCTTCTGCTACTTCTTCACATTTTGTATTCTAGTCATATGGGACAACTGGTTTCATTTAAATATAGTTGTATGTTTTTTTTAAACTTTCTGTTTCTTATGTCTCTCTTTTTGTTGTTCTTTCTGCTTAATGTACCTAACTGCAGTGACATGTGCCAAATCCTATCCAATTCTCTGAATAAGAATTTACCCTTTCCCCCCATTCTGGGCGTAGTTGTAAACGGCTTAGCACTGTTATCACATGTACTGTGACTTCATTTATTTGTACATCTTGTCTTGGCTATTAGATAGCAAGTTCTGTAAGGGGTTTACATGCCTGTTCCCTCAAAGCACAAGGGACTTACACATGGCAGGTGTTGAACTAGATTCAATTTCAACCAGATACCTAAGCTATCCATGAATCAGAAAGCACAAGCTTAAGCATTCCTGCATCTCCTAACCTCAAGTGGCTTTTTTTTAAAAAGATTTATTTATTTATGCATACAAGCTGTGGTGCAGGCCAGAAGTGTGGGGTGGTGAGAAGATTCACCAGAGACAGAGTGGGGAGCAGAACAGGCGGATCTACTGTTATACACTGCTGAGGGGAGCAGCGGGAGAAGCAGGAGAGGTCTGCTGAGCCATGTGGGAATCTCCCTGTCTGGGTATCGACTCATGCTGCACCGGCTGTGGATAGCTTCATAGTGCTGTGCTTAACATGTTGCGCCACCAGGGAGGCTCTCAAGTGGCTTTTTTTTGGCTTTCCTTGACTTCCTCTCTGCCCAGGTCTTTTCCACATGACTAGCTTCCAAGTATGTATTTTCTCCACTTTCTTCGCCATTTCTTCCCACAGAGAGGGAAGGGGCATGAGGCTCTAGACACAGTTTCTTTGTTCTTTCCTGGGTTTTGATTTTTTTTTTTTAGGACACCGCTTTTGTTAAAACATGTTGAGTACAACTCTCCAGCCCTCAACCTAATACATCAATTTAAGCTTTGAATCAGAACTAGAGGTCATCTCTGCTTTGCATCTGTTCCTTCTTTTCATGACCTTCCTATAGAATATAACACATTTCCACTAGTGACTTTTCAGAGGGGTGTGATATAACTTACCCTACTGCCTCAAGCTAAGGATTGCTAGAAAGACTCACTGTCATGCATCATTTCCCTAAAAGGGTAGTGTTTGTGCCAATCCTCAATTTTCTTCGCTGTGTAACAGAGAGCATCGCCATGAGGTTCTGTGCAGCTACAGGCAAGTCCACAACAGTCGGGACTGGAGGCGTCTCCATTTAAGCTGTACCTCAACTCAGGAATCAGGTCCTGATTATGACTGATTTAGTATAATACCAGTAGAAAATGCATTATTCTGGACAATTTGAGATAATGAGATAAGGAAAACTAGGGCTAGGGAGGTATCTAAAAGGGAAGATTTCTGTTTTGTTTGCTACCAATTTTCTACAAATTGCACAGTGGTGTGACCTTGGGTAAGTTACTGTATCACTTTAGGGAAGTTACTTAAGCTCTCTGATTCAATTACACTACCTAGTCATGGAGTTTTGGGGAATCCAAAAAAATTCAAAGAAAGCATGTCACTCATGTACTTGACACGTGGTAAATGTCCAAGGAGAAGCAGCTAGTATGAGTATGAATACTCGGGCAGGTGCTTTCCTCCTTGCTGACTCCATTCTTTCCTCTTCAAAATAGAGATTATAGTGTCACCTGATAACTTAATATCCATTAAGTGCACTAAGAGTTTTGATGAAACTCTGTTGATGAACGGAGAAATTTATACTATTTTTTCAGAGAAGTTAGCTGTAATATACAAAATATTTGTTCTCCTGATACTTTGTTAATAAAACTGATGTGCCTTCTAAATGCTATTCATTATTTTAATGTCTCTTTATCCAATGGAAACATCTGTGTTGAAGAGACTTTGAATCAGGGCTTGTCACAGTGACAGTAGTATTTATCAAGTTTACAATAATTTTTTTTTGCTTGTTTGCATATATTTGAACACTCAACAATTAATTAGAGAGGGAAGACACTCCTTTAGTAAAACAGCAGACAGGGAAAGAGGAGCTCATATCTCAGGTTCCAAGGAACTGCCTCACATTTTTGCTTTTTTTAATTTCAGGGAACTTTACTGATCTGTAATTTGAACACCAATTCCTAAACTGAGATGGAGTTTAAAGTCAGATATGGCTCTGGTTACCAATGTTCTGTGAAGAAATACTATAGGCCACAAATCCTAACTCAGAAGGCTAAGCTGTGTAGATATGCAAGGTACACAAGGTAAATCAAATCACATAGTGTTGTGCAACCACGCCAGGCCGGGTAGGTACTAACAGTTTAAAAGAGAATTTTGGAATCTTTGGTATCACCTTCACAGGTTTTAATAGTAAGCAAGGGAAACAAGCCAGCAGGGAGACAGCAACTTGCCCCCACCTCCCCCAGGGTGATGCCACCTTTTTAGCCCCTCCCTGCTAGGTTCAGGTGTGCACACTCGCACAGGCGCACACACCCATGTTCCAGGTGTCCACCATCAGGCACATGTGCCCCACACCATGCACCTTCTCCATTAACACAATCAAGGCTACAGGTGATAGCCATAGAGGCTAGTGGTGTACAAAGCCTGGTTAATTCATTTACACTACACATACCCCTGCAAAAAGCCACCGCTTCAGCAGGATGTCAGGCAAATGAACCTTAGAATACAGCTGAGCACACAAACAATATTCCCTCTATATATTTCTAGTAAATGAGATAAATTCTACACTCTCCCACTCCCCATCTGAATATTTTAGGACAGATTTACAAGCAGAAAGGGATTAGCAAGACCTAGAGAGAGATGAGGAGAGGGTCCCACATTCATCCTTAGGAAAGAAAGAAAACAGCTCCTAGGCAGGAAGCCAAGAGTCTATGGAGCAGGATCTTAAGTCCTAAGAATTCAGAGAGATTTGGTTTTCTACCTGCCCAGGCGTGGGACTTGTTCCTGGTAGTAATGGGCAGTGAAGTCCTAAGATGAGAAGGAATGGCATGTGTGGCTTCCAGGACAGCAAAGGGGTGGATTTGGAAGCTTTTTCCCTCCCCAGTCAGCCATGAGGGGACAGGAATCCCAAGGGACAAAAGGGGTAGTGGCGGGAATTAAAGAGAGGAAAGCAGGCCGAGTCCCTGGAGCCTGCAGCAAGGGAAAAAAGAACACACGCAGAGAGCCTATGCCAGGGTACCTAGTGTCTCAGCAGTTTGAATGTCGAATTTCCCACAGTGAACTGCTCTGTGCTACCCAGAGCCCTGAAAAGGAACAGCTGGTGCTAAATAACAGCAGCTGCTAATGAATATGCACTGCTTCCTATGAGCCAGACACTGTTCATGGGAGAAATACATTAGTATTCCCATTCTACAGATAAGAGGACTGAGGCAAGGAGGGTTTGTTAAATATCTTGTCCAAGGTCTTACTGCTGTTAAGTGGCTGGGTCAGGATTTGATCTTAGATGATCTTATTCCAGGACCCAGGAATTTAACTACTACATGAATTTTTCCTCTACAAAAAGAAAACAGCTGAGGGTATGGCCCCAAGTTTTAACATCATTACTTAAGTGTAAATAACAAGAGTATTTTAGTGATATAATCATGAAAAAATTTTTCTTGTAATGCAGGAGATCTATTGTAAAAAAAAAAAAAATAACTCTAAGGAGCCTGCTGAAAAAGCATGAAGTAGTGACCTAGTTAGCTGTAAGCACAGGGAGGCAAATTAGTACCTGCTGATTGATCTCAAATCACCAAGAAGCAGGTGCACTGAAAACATGGGGAGCTGAGTCTCTGCTCAGCAGTGCTGATGTACAAAGGGTTGGAAGACACAGGTTGAATTGACTGGACTTACACATCTATTCGTGAGAGATTACCAAACACATCTGAGCAACCTAGAAAAATGAGACTCGCTTAGAGTGAGTGGACATCAACCCTAAAAAGGGTAGATGGGACATGATTTGCAAAGTCTTTTTGGCTGGTGCACACTTGAATACCTCTATCTTTAGACATGCACACGTAAGCACATTTAACTGATCCATGTTGTTGCCATAGCAGGTAAATGAAAGATCACAAAGCAGTGTCTGGAATAGGATCAAAGGCATCACAATGAATAAAAAGGATTTTGGCTCTTGACTGGCTCCTGCTGGGTCAATATTTACAATTCACAGCTGTTCCGACACCTGCATGACCATAATTTGTGAGCAATCCATCAGCCACTACAGGCTTCTCTGTGGCAAACAGCTTCCAAGATGGTTCCTGATGGTGACAGTCTCCTGGTGTTCACACCCCCGTGGAGCCCCTCCCACCTGTCACTAAGACCCATCTGTGTAGTCAGCAAAACATGGCAGAAATGGTGGCATTCACTTTTGAGATTAGGTTTTAAAAAACACTGTCCTTGTGGTGCCTTCTCTCTAACAGTTCAATTCCTCTGAGAGAAACCAGCGGCTATGTGGTGAGAGGCCCATGTAGCCAGCAACTGGAAGCTTCTGCCAACATGAGTAAGTTTGAAAGCAGACCCGCCAGCCCAATCAAGTCATCAAACATTTTGACTACCACTTCATGTCAGACCCAGAACCAGACCCATCCAATTAACCATCCCCAGATTCCTGACTGTCAGAAACTGTTAAATAATAAATATTTGTTTATGTAAGCTGTCCATTGTAGGGTTTCTTACAGAGCAATAGAGAACCAATGCATCACTTGACAAACACTTGCCTGTTTGAATCGCTCAGTTTCTTCTGCATTGTAGATGGATTCAGATCCAATTAAATAGTAGGCGCCACCACATAAAGAGTTACAGGACATTGGAGCAAACCTTTCAAGCCTCCCATTTTTATAGATGCAAGTCCATGGAAGTGATATGTTCCTGTTCACTCAGTCAACGTCATAGTGTCATTGTCCTTTCAGGCACCTCCAAATTCATCAAAAGCCTCTGGGGCACACAGCTAATCACTGGCTCACAGGCTAGAAAGCTGCAGTGAGAGGGAACTGGGAGGAACCTCTTCATCCTTGATAGTCTTATTTCTGCCTCTGTTTTAGCAAGACAGTTAGTCTCCAGGAATTCAGGACAAGGTGAATCAAACCAAGGCCAGGTTTTGTTCTTCTCTTTCCAGGTTGGTTAGGAAAACACTTCAGGTCACAGATTCACTAGCCAGACAGCAGCCCCACAATGGGGGAGAGTAATGACTCTGGCAAATGAGAGAACCGCATTCATCTCCAGATGTTTACCAGACACCTCTCCTGTTATTCCTCATGCTACTGGGTCGTGCTCTCAAACTTCAGAGTTTTCAGGATCTATTTTATTATAGCATTTTACCAACCTAACCTGGGAGAGTCAGACCTATGATTCAAAGTTACTGATTTTATGATTTCAACTCCCTCCTTCTATGGGCCTTTTAACATGGTGTTGGCAATCCAATGATGATTAAGCCAGCAGATAACTAGAGCAATAATAAATCAGTAAGCATCAATCCCAATTTTTCTGATAATAAAAGTCAACTCCTAAAGGATGGGAGGATATCAAGCTGGCAGATTCTGAGTGCAAAGGAATATGAAGGTTAGCTCCTATGGGATAGGATAAAAAGGGCCCTAAACACTGGAACAGTGAACCCCAAGTTTTTCTGGTCCCACTCTCAAAGTTCCTGATTCGATGTCTCTGGCATAGAGTCTGATCATCTACACTTCTAGCAAGTTCCCAGATAATCCTGATCACATTTTAGAACAACCCCGCTGAAGATTAGATTTAGGATCAAAACTCAAGGATATTCGACAGTTGCACAGGAACACAAAAAATTGGGACTACCATCAGGTTGTGGTAAAACCTCTGGTGAGCTACAAAGTAGATTCATGAGTCAAAAGCCATTTAAATTTAAATCTCAGCACAGTATCGAGAGACAGATACTTGGAACCCTGGCTCAGGTGTTTGCTGCCGCCATTCCAGCAGCTCTAATGCACCATTTAGAAAACCACAGAAAATTTATGTCATAATCAGAGTTCAATAACTTGATTGAGCGCCTTTCTTCCCCCAGTTCTTTTACAGAGAAGTTACAGGTCATTAATGGTAGGGCACTTACTGCCTATTCCCATGAGAAATGAGCAGAAATTGCCACCTAGGAAATGTAATTAGAGTATCTTCTAGGAGTTGGTACGGTATGCTGGGTTTTCTCTATGTTCCCTTCCAGACTCACTCTCATCCTTTCCCACCCTGCTGTGCTTTCAGGCTGATCTCTGGGCCCTCAGTGAACTGGGCTCCTGTGCTTTTCACTTTCTGGATGGGATTAGCCAATGAGAAACACAAAAGGAGAAAAGAGACGGAGGCAGAGGTCACCACTCCGGACCATAGCTGTCAGGGGCAGTCCTCTTCCAAGACCACAGCGACCATTATGTGGCCCTCTCTTAGAATTATAGCTGCTTTTCTGGGAAGTCACTCTTTCCCCTTTGGCTTCAGTTCAAGGGTGGAAACAGCTCCCTACTTCCCCTTTCTTTATTGCTTTCCCTTAGCTCTGGCCAAAACTTTGTAACTAGTCCCTTTATTACACTCCTGACAATCACCCCATTTGAGTGTATTCCTACCTCGACGCTATCTGATTCACAATTTTACTGAATACAAGATGGAGAGTATTACTCATTAATATCAAAGTGACATAAGCAATTTAGCAGCAACAAAGCAAATAGCAGAACTGTGGACATTTGTCCTTTGGTAAAAATAGCCACTAAATGCTGTCCTATTACAGAATTAAGATTTTTAAGACCTGGATTTTAGAAAGAAAATTGGCAATACCCAGACCTGGAGTAGTCCTGGCACTATTCCAGGATCCCATTTTCCCTTGCTCTGGGCATCATCAATGCCTGGGGCCGGAAGGTCCCCTCTACCTGCCTGTTTCAGGGCTGGACAGAGACCTGGGTAGGAAAATCAAGTATCGGCTGCCAGTAAGAATCGCTGACATCTTCTCCCTTCTCTGCAAATGTCTGGGCTGCTTTCAAGTACACTTTCCCTTTGTTCTACACTTCAAGGACATAATTTTCTGTCACTTTTGATTTTTAAAATTAGTGCACACCAGTTAAAAAACGTCAACCTAATATCTGACTCAGTCCCTCCTCTACCCATCACAGATGAGACTGGGGGCTCACAGGACCTCCTGCAGAAGAAGGATCATGGTCTGCCTTTGAGATTCTTCCTCCCCTACCAGCATCTGATGTACCAAAGTGAACAGAAAAGAGACCAGAAACAACTGCCACCATCAGTCACCCTTCTATAATATTTCTGTCCCATCTGTTCACCGACCCTAATTCTGGAGGAACTAGGCTTGGATAGGAGTGGTCTTCTCTGGGAGGTATCATTTCCCTCTAAGTCCTCTCATTAGAGAAGAAACCTCTCTGCCTCCAGGGGCACCCCATCTCCCTACCCCTCGTCTCTCCATTATTTCCCGTACTCCCAGGGGAGCTACAAGAATCGCAGCATCTGTTACATAGCCTCCCCAACCTCAGAGGACTGGATGGGGCAGGCGGTGGTTAGTGCCATTTTCTTTCTAGCACCCTACACCCCAGCTGGCTCAGGTGGGCCTCTCTGGACTAGGTTAACCACCAGTCCTCATGTCCACAACCTTGCATTCCCCCAGCCTCCCACTGAAAAACTCTTCCCAACCTCTCTCCAGACCAAGATCCTTAAATGGATGGGTCAGTGGATTGAGTAAAAAACCATATTCAATCTTGCCTTCTGGAAGGTATCTTTAGTATCTCTAAAGGGATTTCTCTATGGATTCCCTCACCTTACTTGGCTTTGAGGAAGTGAACATGCCCTCTGTCTTCTCTCTTGAGGATCTCTTAAGGTTTAGAAGATTCTTAGTTAGCAACTGGCAGGGACCTAGTGGGAGAAGGGCTGGAAATGTTCAGACCCAGTCATGAGTGGCGCATGGGATATTTAGCATCTTTTACTTGAGCTTTAGATTTTAATTATAAATTGGGACACTTTGAAAATTCTCATTTGATATTACATGTTACATTTATATTTCTTCCAGAAATTTGGATAAAGAGTATAAATGAATCACTATACATTATCCTGCACAAGTATTAGACATTCAAAATGCTAGGAAGGAAGTGGGTTAGTTATATCTTTACTGCAAGTAAGGGTAAGCATTATTATTAACTCCAAACAAAGGTAAAGACATTGTAAACACCTTTAGGTCTCCCACCAGAGGGTCTTTGTTGGCATCAACTTCTGGATTTGCCCTGCAAAGTCACATGGAAAATCAAGTACAGATTTGAGAAAGGTTTGGGCTTTCACTTGACCTAAACCAGAGATTAGACCGAAACTGGTTTTGGTGATTTGGAGGAAATTTAAAGAAGTAGGCAGAGAATATGGTGGGAATGTAAACTGGTCAACCACTATGGAAAGCTGTGTGGAGGTTCCTCAACTTCTAAAAATGAGCTACCATATGACCCAGCAATTCTATTCCTAGGAATCTACCCAAAGGACACAAAAACATTCATAACCCTATCTTTTATTGCAGCACTATTTACAATAGCTAAGATACAGAAACAACACAATGCCAAAAAAAAAAGATGACTTGATCAAGAAGATGTGTTATATATACACAATGGATATCTCTCAGCAATCAAAAAAGATAAACTCATGCCATTTGCAGCAACATGGATGGGGCTGGAAGGGATTATGCTCAGTGAAATAAGCCAGAAAGAAAAAGAAAAAAATAGCAGATGGTTTCACTTATATGAGGAGTGTTGGGGAACAAATAAAGGATCAGGAAAAAATAATTATAATAAATTAAAAAACAAAATTAACGGGCAACTATAAATCAGAGATACTTTGCATGGGAGAGGGAAGAAGAGGGATCAAAACAGGGGAGGGAAGAGCACAAGGGACTATGGTGATGGTGCATGGGCGAATTGGTGGTGGGAATTTTATGGGGACTACACCTGAGAGGAGAAAGCAAATATTGTACAAAAAATAAGAATGATGTAATATATATATAAAATTAAAAAAAAATAAGTAGGCAGAGAATAACCTCTGAATAGTTACAGCAACTCTTTGGTGGCATTGACAAATGATCATTTTCTCAAAGTAGCACAGGATCTTTTTCAGTACTAAACTTCCTTATTATATTTTATTTGGTCAGAATCTTTCCAAAGCATTTATTTATACTACTTTATAGTACTAAACAGAGTCTACAGATCACATCCCATCTTCCTTAATTATTTAAAGTCAGGATAACAAATATCAATTGGTGGTCTAGGGGATAATGCAGTGACACTCAAAAGCTACTGACAGAGCAGACTCCTTGCCCCATATACTCACCAACCCCCAAATTCACTGCTTTTTGAATTACTTGTTAATTAGAAACTTTTCTGAAGTATTCCCATGATTCACCAGATAACCCTCCTTTGTGCTGCATATATCCATTGTAAGTCTTTTACAATCTGACACTTTTAGTCTTTGGACTTGGAAACTATATAACCACATTCATTTCAACTGCATGAATGCCAAGAGCAAGTAAGTTATGACAGTGGGTCTGAGCAGATCTTCGGGATACAAAGTGCATTATCATTATCTTCACTGCAAGTGACATTAAGATTTGCTATTCATATTCAATAACTGTTTATGGTTATTTCCTAGTTCTTGGCTGGGTTCAATTGGGTGATATTACCAGTTACCGGAGTCCGAAATAAGTAGTGTTGAACCATAGTTTCCAAAGGGAAATTAAGCGTCGTGAGGAAGCATTAATTCTCATATCACTGGGTCGTTATTAAAATAGAAAAGTCTATCAAGAGATGAAAATAGCTGGTGCATCTTTGAAAATGCCTTAATGTTACCGAGGAGTCTGTTTCTTACTCACCTGGCCCATGTCTTAAAATTAATCCCTAAAGCTATTTATACTATGCAGGCTGTCCCTGGATCTACACTTTAAAGGATGCTATTTCCAGCATGAGCTCCGTCGTTTGGGGCAGTATCCTGGGGTTTTCAGTTCAAAAAATCAAATCAGTACAACTGGGCCGATTACCAAAAAGCCGTTAGAAGACTCCCATTGCCTTTCTAACAGCTCCCTCTTCTCCAGCACTCTTCCTGCCTCACAACCAGTTGAAAAACGTCAATCTAATATCTGGATGTTCAATGTGAGAGGATGTTCAATGTGAGAGGATGGATGTTCAATGTGAGAGGTGTTTTTTTCTGAATGGCTTTTGGCAGAGGCTACAGATAGGCAAGCATGCAGTCAGAAGCTAATCTAAAATCAAAGATATATGACAATGCTGATCTTGCCTCCAAAAGTCAAAAGGAGTGTTCCATTTTGATACCAAATTTTCGGTTCTGACCATGTCAAGGATATTCACCTATTTTTAGGAGGGCTTTTGATAACTTCATATCAATGTTAAAATGTGAGCCCCAAGATAACAAAAATGGTCAGTCCTGTAGTCTTTATATCAATTACATTTTCAGATTTATTGCAAGAAATTTGTTTATTTGAATTGGAAAAATTCTGATAGATTTCATTCACAGAGATACTAAGCTGATTGGTCTGGAGGAAGTCCCATTCATTGGTATTTCAAAAATTTACATGGGCTTGAAGGCAGGATGTCAATGAGGCAGAGACAGAAAAAAAAAAAATTAGTGAAAAAGAAACAGAGGTTATAAGAGAGAGAGAGATTGAGAGATAAATGGAAGGGGGAAAAGGCATTGGTTTATTTTTTTGTCCCTAACTACTATGCAGGATCCAGTGTTTCCTTTGAGAGCAAAATTTGGAATAAATTAGGTTTGATTGCAGCTAAGAGCATCATATTATGACCTTGGAAAAACAACTCAAATTGTTGCATTGCAGATTGGATGTTATCTTTAAGTATGGCATCACCATGACACAGCTTTATAAATTACAGGGTGCTATGGGTTATTTTGATGAGATTATGGGTTCTTTATTTTGCTTACTCAGACAGGGATAATAACAGAATACAACCATGTTTGTAGTATATAGTTTCTACTGAAAAAGTCCTTCAAGACTACCAGGATGAAAATAATGATGATCGCATCTCCAAGGTGTATTTTCTTTATGAGGTTGGTACTACCTCTTAATCTCCTCAACCATATTTAGACATCAGTGTGGAACAGATTCCATCTAGACGTAACCAAGGATCTGCTATCTAACTGCAACTTGGTGTTCCCTGCGATTCTTCCTTCTGGGTAATAGACATTTATTGACCTTGTTGAGGTTCTCAAGTGACAGAACTTGAAAATTAAAGCAGCATAGTGAGATATTACAAATGGCTCCTTATTCTTTACCATTACAAATTATTATTTTAAATTTTTGCATCTAATAAACAAGAAAAATTTGGTTAATAAAACCTCTGTGTTGTGGCAATACAATAGTACCAGGAAATGCAATCACATTTGGAGAAATTAACTGAGATGACAGCAGAGTTATATTATGTTCATAGTGTTTGTTTGTTCACTAAAGAAATCTTCATAAAGATATTAAATAAAAAACACATCAGGGCCTCCCTGGTGGCGCAGCGGTTAAGCGCTGTGCTGTGGAGCTGTCGGCAGCAGAGATGCGAGTTCGACGCCAGGCCGGGGAGATTCCAACATGGTGCGGCAGACCTCTCCTGCCTCTCCTGCCTCATCCGCTGCTCTCCTCAGCAGTGTATTTCCATCAATCTTCCTGTTCTGCTCCCCACTCTGTCTCTGGTGATCCCTCTCGCTGCCCCACGCCTCTGGCCTATACCCCAGCTTGTATGCATAAATAAATAAATCTTAAAAAAATAATCATTAAGCCTTTTTTTTTTTACTTTCTCCATATGACTATCTTTTAAGTGTTTCAAACTCAGTATTCCTTATAATGAATTAATTTTCTCTATGCTCTGCTGGTTCTTCTTAAATTCTTTGTCTCAGTTAACACTATCATTCTCTAATCAAATTAGGAACTTCCACCCCACCATCAGCTCCTTTCTCTCTCACCCCCAATCCACTTACTCTATCCAGCCAATTGTGCTTCCTAACTTTTTCTGGAGCCTCTCCCACCATGTTCTCACCCACTGACACTAGCTTGCTTCAGGACTACATTATTACTCAGTTGAAAAACTGCAAGAAGGCTAACCCTTCTTAATTGTTCAAATACTTTTAGGACTGAGGCAGTTATTAAAACAGTAAAAAGGAAATAACAAAAACTCCCTCTCCCTGGTCTTACTGTCCCACTCCTGCCCTCAAGGTATTTTCCAAAACATTTCCAGAGGTATCAATTGAAAATAAAAACTGACTATATTATTTCCATGTTTAAGACCTTTCAATGCTTAAAAATATAGCTCAAAAGTCTTAGCATTCTATCTACTTCATTTATGCTCATACTGGATGATTCCATTTACTTCTCAAACAAGCCACACTCTCTTCCACCTCTTGACTAGGTTTTTGTACACTCTACTACTCCCACTTTCTGGAATAGCCTTCAATACTCTCTTTAACTCTAAACTGATTCTCTACCTCAAATGTAACCACCTAGTCTATTCAGCCTCTCCTGAAGTGAGTTCAACCTTTCTGTCAATAGTCCTAACACTCTGTACAAATCCTCTTATAAGTTATTCACTGGGCAATGACTAATGACCCCCTACAGTGTGCTAAGTACTAGGAATAAAGCAACAAATAAGAAAGGTCAGGTCCATGTTTCATGTATCTAATATTCCAGTAGGAAGAGACAGTTAAGTGAAAAGAGCAGTATCTATAGTGATATAGGAACAGAAATCCAACTGGAACAAATTGAAGAGAGAATAGGAGATGATAAAGTGGAGCTAATTTAGCACATTTGGGGGCGTTTGCTTGTTTCCATGTCTTCTTTGTCTTAGAATGTGACCCATAAAATAGAGTAGCATCTTATTTATTGATGTAAATAAGGGCACAATTTCTGGCTTATAATAAGCAATCAATAAATGTTGGATTGAAAGAGAGAATGAAGAAAGGTAAAAAAAACGAAAAGGAAAAGATGAAACCTAATACTCAATTTCTACCACACGAGCTGCTGGGTAACACACCAAACCAAAGATAGAACTCCTAAGTGCTATTGTGAGCAGTTCATTTACTTTAACTATGATGGGACTGATATCTAACTTTTTTTCATACATTGAAGGCCAAAGGGAATTTCAGTTTGAGGTCAAGGCTAGGAACTCAAAGACTGTAAAGAATTTTATAGACACTGTGATGTCAGATTTTATAAACATCATGGAGTCAGGTAACATATAATAATGGATATGTTATTTAGAAAAATTAAGAACATGGTGATTATTATAATACAGATCATGAATAATCAAGAGAAAAACTGAAGCATATGTTGGCTATGTAAGAGCAATATTAATTGTAGTCACTTTTCTGAAGTCCTGACCACTCTTAATTTTCTTGCAGCACAATGATAATTTTGCTACATAAATTTTGCTTCAATTTTGATATTTTTAAGATTAGCTTTGTTCTTTATCCTATCCAGCTAATACTTACCTAGTGCCTACCATGTTAAAGATATTCAGCTGGGCTCTGATAGGACTATACAAAAATTCAGAGAACAAGCCCTTTCCCTTAAGCAATTTAAGCCAAAGAGAGAAGAAAAAATACACATGTATCAAATGTGATAGATTATTTGTAAGAGATCATCAGCTCTAAAAAAGGATAGGAGGTGATTTGGTCAGATGAAGGTGGTGGGAAAACAACTTATGTTTCTTTGCAGATGACATGATCTCATACATAGAATATTCTAAAGACTTTACAAAAGACTGTTAAATCTAACCAACAAATCTAGTGAAATGCAAGATTCAAAAATCAACATACAAAAATCAGTTGCATTTCTATACACTACAATGAACTATCTGAAAAAGAAATAAATAATCCCATTATAATAGCATTAAAAACAAAATATGTAGAAATAAATTTAATGAAAGAGAAGATCTGTAAGCTAAAAACTGTAAAACATTGATGAAAGAAACTGAGACACAAATATGTGGATTAGAATTAAACTTGTTAAAATATCTATATTATTAAACAAGTTATTTTTATAGATTTGGTGCAATCTCCATCAAAATTCCAATGGCATTTTTCAAAAAATACATACAATAAATAATCCTAAAATTCATATGAAAAGTCTCAAGTAGTCTAAACAATCTTGAGCAAGAAGAATAAACCTGCAGGCATCATACTTTCTAATTTCAAAATACATTACAAAGTTAAAGTTATCAAAACCATATGGTTCTGACATAAAAACAGACACATAGACCAATAGAACAGAAAGTCCAGAAATAAACTGATGCTTACACAGTCAACTAATATTTGACAAAAATTAATAATAATTAGTGGGGGAAAGAATAGTCTCTTCAGAAATAAATGGTATTGGGAAAACCGGATAGTCACATGCTAAAGATCCTTATTTTACACCACTCATAAACATTAACACAATGGATTAAGACTTAAATATTGTATTATATTAAGACTTAAAAACCAGAAACTTAAACTCCTAGAGAAAAGCATAGGGCAAAAGCTCCCTGCTTGACATTTGGTCTTGACAATGATCTTTTTGGATATAAAACCAAAACAATGATCTTTTTGGATATGAAACCAAAACATAAGCAACAGAAGCAAAAATCAATAATTGGGATACAGAAACTCCTTAGATAATGTTGTTTCATTCAACATTGTTTCATTGAAGAGAAAAAAAATCAATTATTTGCCAGGACAACCATCTCTATGGAGTTGGCACATTCTCATCATGTCTGCAAGGATTTTCTCTATTTCCTTCCACTTCCTAAAGATGTGCTTAGTAGTTTCATTGGTGTGTCTAAATTGTCCCACGTGAGTGGGTAAGTGAGTGAGTGAATTTCCCTTCTGATGAAATTGCATTCTGTCCAGGGTTGGTCCTTAACTTGTGTCTGAGCTGCTGGCATAGGTTCCCAACATCTGTGACCCCAAACACAGAATATGCAGGATGGAAAATGAATACAAATTATTGTTTAATAGTGGAGGTGCTTTAGGTCTTTATTTGGCTGTTTGTCACCAGAAATATGCTGTAGGAACTTAACTTTTATTTATATCAATTAGCCTATAGCAAAATTGGTTTCAGTATACATTGTTCTGCTTAAAATAGCAGTTTCTAAGAACCTATAGATGACACTAAGTGAGGATTTCTGAACATCAAAGTAAAAAGTTCCACAGTGAAAGATACAATCAACAAAATTAAAAGGTAATCTATGGAATGGGAGAAAACACATGCAAACCACATATATGATAGGGAGTTAATATCCAAAATATCGTATATTTTCTTAATATATATTATATATACATATAATACACACATATATAATGGAATATAATCTAGCCTTAAAAAAAAGAAGGAATTCCATTTGTGACAACACAGATGAACCTGGAGAACATCAAGCTAAATGAAATAAGACAGACACATAAACCCAAATAGTGCATGATGTCACTGATGTGCACAATCTAAAATAGCCAAATGTATAGAGCATGAAGAAGAATGGTGGGTGCCATGAGTTGGGGGTGGGTGAGGTGAGAAATGGGTAGACATTGGCTGAAGGTTACAGAATTTCATTATGCAAGATACAGAAGTTCTGGAGATCTAACAACTGCTGTTAACAATACTGTATTCTAGGTATTTGTATTTCACTCATATGAGGTCTATAGAGAAATCAAGCAAATAGATGAACTAAATAAAAAAAAAAACTTTTGAACTTTAAGACTAATGAGTGGTTACCAGAAGGGAAGTGGGAAATTGGAATAAAGGGGACAATGGTATGGAGAAGGATTTAGTGGATTTAATTTAGACTTAATGTAGCATATATATATGTTAATTCTAAACAATGCACACCCAAAACATATAATGTTATAATGCAATGTTGCTTCAATTAAGAAAAAAAGCATTGTTTGACTTGGAAAGTCAATTGAATTAGGTCATTTTGTGAAAATATGAAGAGCGATTTCTTTGTCAGTCAAGTTGCCCACCAAACTGTGATCTTACGAATATAACCTATGATTCAGGGTCATTTAATAACTTGGGAGAGAAATGAGAAACTAAATTACACTCTTCTCCACAGTTTAGAGGAGTTTTGTAGTTTAGCAGTTTTCAAAACTATTGTATCAAGAATATACTTGAAGTCTTAAAATGAGTTTTAAAATTTGATAATTATTATTCTTTATTTGAAACTGAAATTCTCAAAAGCGTAATAAAGATATTGAAACATGAAAAAATGGCTGTATTCTATATTTACAAGTTACTAAGAGTGTCCATTTTAAATGTTATCAGCATACACACAAAGAGAACTATTTGAGGTGACAAACACCTTAATTTTACTGTACTAAATAGTCCTAAATGCACATGTATATCAGATCATCACAAGTAGTCAATTATTTCTTAATAAAAATGGAAAAATATTTTTAAATAAATAAGAAGATGGTTAAAAAATGGGAATTCTAGAGTGAACGAAGTTCAGATATGGTACACTATAGTGTGTGTCCAGGAAACTATGAAGGGTATGGTCTAATAGAAAAGTAAAATATGCAAAGGGTTGAAATAGGAAAGAAGACTAGATATGTGAATTGAGAGGAGCTCATAATGCCAATTTAAAGTTTATACTTTATTACACTTTTTTAAAGAAGTTGTCCACTTCTTCATCAATTTCAAGGAAAGTTTCAATAGACTACATTTGGAATTATCTACACTGTGTCCAATAGGCTTTCTTAGTCCTAATCAAAAAAGTCCCAAAGAAGCAAGCAAGGATTTCTAAGGTGCAGCCTACATGTCAATCCATTTAATTTTTGCTAAATCACTGCCGATCAGACCTTAGTTTTAACATCAAACTGTCATCAATTATACTATACATGGATAGTAGAACCACATAAAAACTCTCATAATTTTATTACCTCTATCTGCATGTTTATCAATTTTTAATTTACACATATCTTCCAAAAGATATTTTGATAGTCTCTTGCTTATTATTTGGAAAGTATTTGTTAATAATCCATTCTGGTTCACTAATTTGACAAATTTCCCTGCTCTGAGTTGTTAAAATATATCACTTCCTATTTCAAGAGATTCCTGGCCCCCTCTTGTGGAGAGGGATCCGAGTTTCTCTTGCTTAGACCTGAATTCCAGCAAAGAGATAATATCTAACTGTAAAACCTTCATGTAAACCTACAAGACTCACTAACTGGCCTGTGGTGGAATGCAGGACTCATTTTTCATATTATTTGTATGCAAATTTCTACCTCCAGGTGGAGCCAGTGGTCTAGAAAGTAATGGGGAATGCAGACAAATCTCTGTTTAAATTAATGCTTCCACAATTGTGATCTAGACAACTGTACTACACAATTTTTGGTGAATACCTACCAGAATACTCTAAATATGTTAAAAATAAGAACACAGTATATGTTTTATTATTCCAAAGGTGGTTTTATTGATTTTTTTTTCAACAACGACTATGGGAGACGGTTTGATTCTCAATGAGCAGACCATTCAGGGGAAAAAATAAAGGCACATTTTCACACCACATTGCTAACTATAGTTACCATTCTGAAAATTACACCTCTAGAACTTACTTATCTTACAGAACTGAAATGTTGTACCCTTTAACCAACTTCTGCCCATTTCTCCCAACGCAGCTCCTGCCAACCACCATTCTGCTTCGTGATTCTATTTTAGATTTTGTATATAAGAGAGATACATAGTATTTGTGTTTTTATGGCTTATTTCATTTGGAAAGCTGCACTTCAGGTTCATATATGCTGTAACAAATGGCAAATATCCTTCTTTTTAAAAGAAATATATATTCACTGTAGACAAACATACATGTATTCTCTTTATCCATTCAGCTGTCATGTTCATTTGTCTCCACAGCATGACTATTGTGAATAAAGTTGCAATAACAGGGGAGTGCAGATATCTCTTTGAGATAGTAGTTATATTTCATTTGGACATTTACCAGAAATGGAATAAGTGGATCATAAGGTAATTTGTTTCTTGAGGCATGCCCATACTATTTTCCATGTATCTGTGTACAGGGTTTGCTTTTCTCCACATCCTGACCAACATATTTAGCTCTTGTCTTTTAGTAACAGCCACTTTTTAAGCTTTTTTTTTAATTTGTATTTCGTTTGCATCACGATTAGTGATGTTGAGTGCCTTTCCATGAAACTGTTGGCCTAATCTCCCATGGAAACTTCTTTATATGTAGCATTGATTAGTTCACAAAGAATCTATCATATTTGATATCATATTACATGGGTTTATTTCTGAACTTTATATTGTATTCCATTGATCTATGTATCTGTTTTTATGCCACTACCATATAGTTTTGATTATATTCATTTAGTGATATATTTTGAAATCAGGAACTATGATGCCTCCAGGCTGTTCATCAAAATTGTCTTGGCTATTTGGGGTCTGTTGTTTCATACAACTTTTAGGATTATTCACTCTATTTTTTGAAAAATGCAATTAAAATTTTGATAGAGATTTCATTGAATTTATATGGATGGATTTGGGCAGTATGGATGTTGAACATTAATTCTTGCAATCCATGAACGAGGCTATCTTTCCATTTATTTGTTTCTTCCTCAATTTCTTTCATGTCTTGTAGTTTTCACTGTACAGTTCTTTCACCTTTTTGATTAAGTTTACTACTATTTTATTGTTTTTGATATGATTATATGCATGTTCCAATCTCACTGTACTTCTACATATACATACATATATATGTACATATACACTTGTATGTGTCTTTATATGTAGGCAAACACTTTTACAGCTGTGGAATGCTGCATAGATACTTTTGTAACCTACCTTAAGTAAAACAGCATAAATTAATGTAAATTAGTGTTTAAGAACATAAGTTCTTAAACTACACTGCTGGGGTCCAAATCCAGGTTTCACCATTCTTTATGTATAGGACCTTTAGTGAGTTTTATAAATTCTCTGTGTTTCAGTTCTCTACATGTAAAACTTGAGGGGTAATAGCACCTATATCACAGGAATCTTAAGGAAAATTATTTGGATTAATATGAATTAATGATATAGAACAGTGCCTGGCACTTTGTGAGAATTTTGTATGTGCTTGATACTGTCATGGTTCCAGTGTAGGGATGCACCATGCTTTATGTAGCTCCTAAAAATTCACTAAGATAAAGATCCTTCTTAGGGCACATTCATGATTATTTTCTTTCTCAGTATGAAATCAGAGAAGTGAAGTTGCTATTTTGAAGGATGGGAAGATTTTTTTTTTCCTTATTTATTTATACATATAGCTGGGGTACAGGCCAGAGGTGTGGAGTGGTGAGAGGCTTCACCAGAGACAGAGTGGGGAGCAGAACAGGCAGATCAGAAATACACTGCTGAAGGGAGCAGCGGGCAAGGCAGGAGAAGTCTGCCGCACCATGTGGGATTCTCCCCAGCTGGGCATCGAACTCGCATCTCTGCTGCCGACAGCTCCACAGCACAGCGCTTAACCACTGCGCCACCAGGGCGGCCCCAGGTTGGGGAGATTTTTAAAGGCTTTTGATGATTGCTCAAATCCCAGAGAAGGTTTTTGTTTCTTAATTTATTCACCAATTCGCTATTATGTAACAACATGTGTAAATATTTCATTTTAGAAAGCATTTTCCAAAACCTTCCAAGACAATGCTTGCTGATGTTTGAGTAGATAATTGTATTAGAACACTACTTAATAGGCTAAGTTTCAAAGAGCTACCCAAAGAAGAAATTTCATTCTAGGACCTCAGAGCATGAACATGTTACTACTATAAATGAATCCCAGAAGGATGACAGCAGTTTGTCAACCAAAAATACAAAGGAGAATGTGCTGCTTTATTGAATAAATGTTTAAATTGCATTCATTAAATCTGGAAAATCAATGAACTGATCAAGGAAAATTGCCCTTTAGGCATTTATAGCTCTTTTAAGTAAGATGCAAATTTCTCTTCATTGAATGTAGATCATGTAGACTTTTTATGAGAAGGAAAATGCCTAAGAGAATGTAGAGTACCTAGAAAGGTATCATTTTCTATCTGCATATGCTACATATAATCTATATATACTATATTTAAACTTATACATATATTATTGCATATAATCAGAAAGAATTCCTTCCTCTCTTCTCACTAGAGTGATATTGTTTCCAATTATGAATATGTAACTTCTTGATTCAATACACCTGATTTAATGAGAAAAAAAAAAACAAAGAATTTGGGATCAACTTCCTTTTAATAGTGAAATCCTAAATAGTGGTGTTTAAGGAAGCAAGGAATACAGCATGAAGAGGACTTCAAAGTTTTGCCACAATATTCTTCCACATTAGGCCCCATTTCCAAATGTGAATAGCAAATGTTAAAGAATATTTTGGCCAACAAGTAAATATAGCCAAATCTAAGAATCTTAATCTCAGCTAGAAAAGTGTTACTTGTGAAACCACATTAAATTCTCACATAGTGAAACAAACCTTAAAAGTAAACATCTTGAGCCATTCTTCTTACAAATCAACATTTGATATAGGATAGATGTAATCATACTAAAAGAGAAATCACTCTAGGGAAGTTACCTTACCTCAAGAAAACTAACAGAATAAAAAGGCAGCCCTATTTAGAGAAAAAATTGAAGAAATAGTATTTCTTTTCGGTAATCAAACAACTGACAGAGAACAAGCTGATCTGCTTAAAGGACATACAGACCCAAAGAACTAGGAAAATGATGTTCACAAAGTTTTATTTATTAAAAAAGCTTTCTTTAAAAAGATTGCACTTTCTTTTAAAATACAACTTCTCTCCCACGGTTAACTTTTCTTTACGTTCAGAATCTGTGGGGGTTTCATTAAAAGTTAGAGGTCTAAAGGCACATACCATATCTTCAATATTCCAGGATGTGAAGGGAATCAAATATGCAAAAGCTACAGACACACAAAATTGTGTTCTAGGGCTTAATTACAGGGTAGTTTGTTTGGAAAACAGAATGCTTTAAAAAATACTGGTATCAAATATGAATCTGTTCTATTCACTTTTCCTTCAGTTCTGTCACCAGCCGTCACTAAATATCTCCTCCCATATTACAAGATGTCATGTGAAAAATTCATATAACTTTTTTGCATCTTTAATTTAGTTGAATAAAAGATCTCATTCTGCAAGCTGGTAATGATATTTTATCATAATGCTTGCTCTGTCTTCTTCATAGAGCTCACATGAACAGACACAGTGAAAAATATGTCATCTTCTCATCTAATTTAAACACATTAAGACTAAGAAAGATTTCAAAAATAACTTATTTAAGACCAACAAAGGAAAAACACCAGCAGAACACATTCTCTTTGTGGGGCATGATTTTCTATTATTAATCACTTTATATGAACAATGTTCCATGGGCTGATTCAATCTAATTCCCATTTAATGGCTGAGTACATCTGAACACAGGAGATGAGAGAAATCTGCTGTACATTGTAAAATGAAGGCCGTGGACAGTGGCCACAGCCAATGAGAATGATGCTTTTCTGAGTCCTAATCCCACCTTTTCTATGGGTAGGATTTCTACAGTGATACATTTCCTTTACTTTTTAAACACACACACATGCACACACACAAACACATATTCTACATGCAAGCTACAGTTTATAGTAACTTTGTACACAGATATAAAGTGAACTGTCAACTGATCTATTGAGGCAGATAGCACATCAGAGTATAAGAATACTGGGGCTTTGGGTTCAGTGGGTCATGTGAAATCTTGGGCTTGCCACATATTTGCTGTATAACCCTCTAAGGGTGCCATCTTCCTCATCTGTAAAATGGGGCTAATAGCATCAACCTCACAGAGAAGTAATGAGATAACAGAGCAAGTCTGAGCATAGTAACTGGAGCATAGTAGATACTTGAATATATCTGTTCCCTTCTTTTCCATCTCATTAAACAATAGTAAGTGGCATCTGTTTTCTATAAGGACACTAACTGAAACACTGTCTTATTTTTCTAATCTAGATGTTTTCATGAAGTCATGCTTTTACCCTCAGTTAGAAGTTAACAGAGTTGCCTTCAACCTCCGTCTTGCCTCATCTGTTCCTCACTCCCCTTCTCTACCTCAAACACAAAGAACAATGTACTTAGGGTACAAAAATATGGCTGATACACCTGGTACTCCATTCAATTCCATGTTTCCCTCAAATGAAGGCACCTTTAAGTAAAGAATATCATCTCTAAGACTTTACTCTAAAACAAAGATATGTTGGAACAAGTCTTTGTGCTTCATGGCTGAATTGTTCCAGATAGATTAAACCAATTATTCTCAACTGCAATGTCAGCCTCAATACAGTTTTAAATCAACTGCAAGTTCTGCCACAATAATCAGTTACTAGTAACAACTTTATACAGAAGCTCTAGATCTCTTTGTCTATCTAGAGAAAAAAATTAGGACAGATTCCAGTTATTGTTGACAATAATATCACTGTCCTAGCTTCTTGTCTTCTCTTTAAGGCAAGATGGAGACTTCCTAAGAATGTAGCAGGAATTTTACAGAGAAAAACTAACAATCTGATTTTTAAAGTTAGGCATATTCATGAGCACGTCATTGATTCATCTAATACATGTTTACTGAAGTCAGCCAGGTAGAAGGTCCCATGCCAAGCACAGAGGAAACAGTAGTACAAAGACAGAAATAGTTTCTACATTCAGGAATCTTATAGTAAAGATAATATTAAGTTCATTAGTATTGTGAGTATCAGGAAGAAGAGATTCTGATGCTATTTGAGCATAAGGAGACCCAACTTACCTGGGTAGTCAAAGAAGGCTTCTCTGAGGAAGCAATGCTTTAAACTGAACTTTGAAAGAGTTGCATTGGCTTGATGGATGGATGAGACAAGGATGGAGCAAGATGGACTAGAATGTGCAAAGATGAAGAGATGGGAAAGAAGATTGGGCACTCAAGTTGTTGAATTAAGCCATGGGGTTATAGTAGAAAGACTGCAAAATGAGATCACAGAAGTGAGCCAGATAACACAGCACTTTGTAACTAAATTAAGAACGTGGATTTTACCTGAAGGCCAATAGTAAGCTGTTAAAGGACTTTGAGAAAGGGAGAGTCTTTACCAGATTGTGAAAAGATTTCCCTTGCTCAGAAAGGCCAGATGGGTGAGGACAGAAAGAAATGTGAAGAGACTGATTTGGACATTGGTGCATTTAGTACAGGTCAAGGATGATTATGCCCCTGTCCTCAAGGATGAGAACCTCATCCATTGAGTAGATGAAGAAAAACTGGTTAAGAACCACTGAGTTAAACTGTAGGTTGAATCATATGAAATTGTCAATAAAGACTATTTTTGATGTTCAAAAATGGAGATAGTTTGGTCCAACCTAATAGCAGCAATACTGATACAAAGGTTTCTCTTCTAGGAACTGTTTAATGTTTAAGGAACACTGTTTAGTGATGATGCTCTACAAGCCTTCCTTCAAGAGTAGGTCAGGAACATCTATGGGCTTAGTCAAAAGAAAAGGCACAACAGATAGGCACATGCACACCAGGAGGCCTAAATGAAGGACTGAAAAGCACAGATGCGTCAAACCCAAGTGATGAGAATTAAGCTATATGAGCACCACTGTAAGATCAAATAAGTCCAGTGTACCCCAGAGCTATTTTAGGACTATTGAAAAACTCTTATCCAATTAACTTAGAGCCTGCAGTGAAGTCAGATTTTAAAAACTGGTTCACACTTATTCGCTGTAATACCCACAAAAGCAGGCAAGAACTGTACTGTGTGTGATTCTAATTTTAAACAAGAATCCAGGTTTCTCACTCTGGAACTCACATAGAGAAACAGGTACACAGCACAGCATATGCAGGTTCTGCCCTGGATCTCGGATCACTGTCAATGACCTGGATCTTGTGTCTGGCATAGTGAGAGGTGGAGCGCTTCAGTGACTCAAGAGCACAAAGCTCCACATAAAGGACAAACAGTGTATTAACCAGGGTCTAATGTTCCTCCTTGCACTCTCTGAGAAGAACATGCCTCTTCCTTAGACTGTGACCTCTGCTACTGAATTCCAAGGTTCTTATTTATCTTGAAACAAAATCACACTGACACACAGGGTATCATCAATTGCCTGCACAAAGTCAGATTTGTTTTCACTGAGCAGTGCTTTTATCCTGAAGGTCATTTCAAATTAGGGATTTGCTTCACTTGCTTCTGTCTGGTATTAGTCTATTATTCATGATTAAATAGGGGACAGAGAAATATGCTGCTTGTGAAAGGTAACACTGTCCCTTTATAAGATTCAAATCTAATCCGGTAACTTCTAGCTCAAGTTAATACTGGCTTAGCATTTTTCAAGGTATTGATAGTAACAAGTTGCTGTCTTACAGATAGATTTCCCATGTGACAGGTTTGTAATCGTTTTTTTCATTTCCTAATATTTAATTACCTTCTTAGTTTATTACATTTCTGAGCTGCTCTAGCAAATAGATGGATTTTTTAAGTAAAAAATGAGTATTTTCAATTTCTATGGTATTTGTTAGTTTTAAGAAAACAATCGATATTTCATAATTTTAAAAGAGCTTTTACATGCCTGTCAAAAGTGATGATGTTATTTATAATCCACTTAGTGGGTGATTTAAAATTTTTTATAGGCATGTCTGTTGCTAGTTGCTTGGAGTTGGTTAAAGCAATAATATTTTGGGGAGTTCCAATACCCTGTTATTTCTGGTTTTACATTTCACGCCACCTCTACCTTCTCTGGGACAGCATATACATATCTTCATGTAAATAATCTACGGCAAAACCCCCCAAATAGCTTGAATTCCTTCATCCAATTCTCTCCTCAGATTAAATCAAGCCACCAAATTCTGCTTGCTCTCCCTCTTAAATATCTTTCTAATTTCTAAGATGTTACCTTGGCTTAAGCTTTTAAAATCTATCAGCTGACCCAGAGCCTCCAAAGTCCTTTCCCTGCTTTTAATCATTTTCCTCTTTCAAGCAAACCACAGCACATCCCCTGTGACTTTTCCAGACACACAGATCTGTCCTTCCCATGACAAGCCTTCAGTGTCTCTCCCTTGGTGACAGAATACAGTTCAGTGCCTTTAGTGTGGCATGCAAGACCATCTACCTCATAACTTATAATTTATTTGATCTTATAGTAGCAGCAGTGATACAAATGTTTCTCTTCCAGGAATAACATAATGTTTAAGGAACACTGTTTAATGATGATGCTCTACAAGCCTTCCTTCAGGAGTAGGTCAGGAACAACTATGGTCTTCGTCATAAGATGGCCAGTTACTTAGAGGGTAAAAGGAACAGTTAAGAGTAACCTTCCGGTCAGTGGGTGGCATTCATAGTAGAAGGTGGAGCTTTTCAGATACCACACCTGAGTGGGGCTGATGGGAACTAGGGCAGAGCTAGTAATTTCAGCAGCTAAGCTTCTGGGGCTCTGGCAGTTAAAATGGCTGTTGCTTTTGGCAGTTGAAAGTTTGGGGCTTCAGCTGTTAAACGGCTTGTGAGGAGGATTGTCTGTGGAGAACTTGCCAGCTTGTTGAGAAGTTGCCAGCTGCCATGTGCTGTTTCAGCTTGGACTTTGGTCTGTGACCAGCAGACACTATCTGGAGTAGAACAGATGGCACCTGGCCAAGTGCCAGCCTATAAATTCTTTCTCTCCCCCACCATCTCTTTCCCTCTTTCTCGCTCTTCCTCTCATACATAAATCCTATCATTGTTGTTTCACATTGTGTATCTGCTTTGGGGATATGTCCTGCATTCTTAAACACGCAGGTGAGGAGCCACCAATGGAGTCCCCCTGGTTCTCCCATGTTTGCTCCATTTCAGTAGGTTCCTGAATACTCTCTGTACTGGTTCACACATTTATTGGTTCACATCTTTATTCTCTTGACATAGGAATCTTCTGGACCAAATTATTTTTCCTCTTTTGTGTCTATCCAAGCTAGGTAGATAGCTCTATTTGTATTTATCTCACTATACATAGTTCTGTTTCCACGGTTGCCTTGCTTTGTAGAACACAAAGAGGGCAGGGTAGTTTTCTTGTTAATTCTACCTTTGCTGGTGACTAGCATGGTGTCTGACCTATGGGATATGTTCGGTGACAGAAGAATACATGTTAAATGGTATTTCCTGAACTTTTGGAAAAGTAATGCTAGACACTACAGCTAGCACACTAGAAAGTGTGCTATAGGAATACATGGCATATCTTCAAATTCCATGCATTATAAAATGTCTAGTCTTTATTGAATTGTTGTTCTAGCACCATTTCCTCCATTCCCACTGGGCCTGCTTCTTTCTGCTCAAAAGCCAAATCTCCAATTTGCAATCACAGAAAGAGTCCTACAAATGATGACTAGCTATAAATGTACCATCCAGAGGAAAAATAATTCACATAATATACCAAACAAGGGACAGTGGCCACATCTTTATGCATAAAACATGATATTTGTGAATAAAACTTAGCATTTGAATGGAGAAATACCTACTCAGAGTTAAGGAGCAACTTGAAAACCTTTATTTATACCATAAGTAGATTATTTTTAAAAATCATAATTCATTGACTCATCCTAAAGAAGGGTTCCCCCCAAATTGTTCAGATCATAGACTGACAATAATACATCCACAAGTTAAACTAGAAATAATAAAAATATAGCAAGAAGTTAAACTCCCTGGGTCTGAGAACTATTTTAATTTACATTCACTCTTAAGATGTTTAACCACACCACCTAAAATGTGTTTCCCTATCTTAAAAACACACTTTAAATTTTAAGAACTCTATGAATTCAGTCTTTTTCCAGAATAAAATAATTTTATTTGCTGACTTTGCCTACAAGTGAAAGCATACAACCTGTTTCGTCTGATTAACCAAGGATATAAATTGTTCCAAAGTATTTGTTTTTCCTACTCTTTATAAATAAGACCACCAAGAAAGAATACAAAAGGTAGTGCCAGCCTATGTGCATTCACTTCATTAGCAAACATCTAAGCAAAGCCACTGCTAGGCCCTGAGGCTACTAAGATGAATAATTTACAGTCCTTTCCTTCAATAAGTTCCCAGTTCTGTGGAGATATGACACCTAATCAGGTCATTGTAAAACCATGTGGGAGGTTAGTGATAGAGACATGCACAGAAGAGGAGTAGCAAACCCACAGGTGGCTGAGCAGAACAGATGCACATTTTGGAGGTTTAAGAAACCAAGAATAGGCATGCTTGAAGGAAATTTGTAGTGAGATGCATGGAAATGAGAGGGTGAAGTTTACAGCCACCAATCACAGTTCTCTAATTGGGAGACTCTAGCTCATTTGCTGGGAGAGGAGTCTAGGATTGAGTAGGAGGAATCTCTTCTAAGAGTAACGAAAGGGTGGAATCATTTTTGAGAGGAATATGAAAGGGAAGTGACTAAGACAAGGAAGCCTCTGGAGAGTGTCTCTGAGGGCTCAGTTAGGAGCCTGAATCCACAGATAAGCTGCCTGGTAGGGTTGCAGGCAGAGGGTAGGGGATGGGGGTGGGGGAGGCAAATAGGTAGAATTCCAGGTTGGATTCTTATAGGCCCATATAGTAGAACACAAGAAAAAAATAAGAAGGCTGCTGAGAAATCAGTTCAGATGGCTAACCAAAATGGTTGCATAGGAGAGGACACCTACTCAACAAGGTACGAAGATTAGCATAATCATACATGCTTGTTTGCCCATTCTGGTGTTATAAGTACGAAGTCTGCTTTCACTTGCAAAAGAATGCCTGTTGGACAATAAATTTTAACTTATTATAATTTATTTTCTCCTAATGATTGCCTGGGAGAAGTAATAAGTGATCAGGTCTCTAGGAGGTTAAAGGAATAGGGTGATGTGGCTGAAGATTACAATGGAGATATTAGTGAGAAGATAAAGGGTGTGGTCCTGGGAGTAACCGATATGGCACAGAGGTGACAGTGAAGGTAGCCCAGGAAATAGGAAGCCAATCGGTTGATGGGTCATTCTCTGAGATCAGCATCCAGCACTTAATAGATGTCCCATAGCTGTCTGAGGATGTGGCAGGAGTTGGAGTGGGAAGAAACACAACGAATCAGGTCCCAATGTTCCCAACAATAAAGGGTTGACCAGGAGGAGAGTGACATAAGTAGGAGGGGTTGTGAGGCCATAGATGTGTGCCTAACATGTAATATAAAATGTTAAAAGATCGGATAGCAGGCAGAGACAGCCAGTAGCTTATAGGTACCAAAAAATAAGAGCACTCTGTAATGTCAGCTGCAGGTGAAACACGGCCCAGAGGAGAGCAATAGTAAGAGCTACCTTGCGAGGGCTGCCTGCTCTCCAGAGAGGGCAGAAAGGTCCCCTAGGTGACAGGCTGTGGACTCTGTCTCAATGTAAGTGAATCCTACTGAGGTCAAGTAAAGGTCCAGAGACCCAACTCCAACCTTTGCGGGAAGTTTAAGGGTACCAGATAATTTCTTATGTGCCTTTTTTTAAATTGGATAATCCTAACCTATACCTTGAAGGGATATAAAAAGATGATTCACGGCTTTTACTTTTCTGGATTAAAGTGTTACTTCATTATTTTACTTTATGTTATTATTTAACAATTACTAGAAAAAAACTGATGACTATAAATAAGTCATTTCCACTTCCCACATATGTATTGTGAACATTAGTCATGCGGGGGAGGGAAACATAGCTCATCCCATCATGTTTCTTCCCGTGTGTGGAGCATAAATAATAACCATAAGTTGCTTTGAATTCTCTGAAAATGTACACCATACTAAATACTCTCAAAATACTTTCAGAACTGCAAATTAAATGATCAGCACCAGATACAAAGAAGGTAAATGTTTCAAACTCAACTAAAGGAATCTCATCAAATTCAACAATTTTAGAATAATTTGAAAATGTCTCAGATCCTCTGTCCTTCAATCACAGTTGGAGCTGGAGTGGACAGTGGACAACAGGAGGGTTCTAAGGTTACTCTTCAAGGGAAAGGGGAGAGAATATAAAAGGAGGTGGAGAAAAGTCCATCCCAAACCTAGTCCAGAAAGACAGGTTGAGGATGCCCTGCATGCCGCCCCTACCCCAGTTACACGGAGACACATATCCTTGAGCTTATGACAAATATCTCTTTACTGAAAATGCCCTGTCATCCAGCAGCGACCTATGTATTTCCACCTTTTCAAGTTCTGATTAGGAGAGTGGGCTCAGCTCCAGGACTCCAGAGGCTCACCTTGTGAGTTCTCTTCACATTTTAATGATTTTTCTTTGCGTCAACTTGGAACTAAATATGAAACAAGATAATGAAAAGATTGTAACTGAGGTCACCACTCGTACAGAAATAAGGGAGGTGAGTTTTGCTTTGGTTTTTTGGTATGTCCTTGTGAAGAATTCTATGTGAATGATGTAAACAATAAAAATATTGTCTGAGCTAAGGACATCTGAAAAATGGTAGCAATATGGGCGTGCATTATTTTATTTCTCCCTGTTTCATTATTTAGATCCACATGCTTCAGCAGCAGTAGGTATCTATATTTATCTCACAAGTCTGTCAAAAAAACACTGCAGCTGCAGCTATTAGTTTAACCAACAGACAAGAAAGAGACCAGCATCCTTTTAGAAAGGATTTCAAATTTCAGATCATAATGTCACATTGCATGGTGAAAGATAGAAAGCTTTTCAGAATGCAGCTGGTGTTAGGGGCAATGGTGACTTCCCTGGTGGAGTGCTAAGGGGATGTATGATCTTTAAAGTAACAGTGGGAGAGCCACTCAGAGAGGGAGCATTTTCTCTCTCAGATTCATAGAACTGGAGGCCCTGAAAAGACAGAAGAGATCATTTAGTGCCATTTCTTTAATTTACTGAGGAAAGGATAACAACCCAGAGTTTTGGGTCTGTTCAAAAACCCACAGTAGAACCCAGGTGAGACCCAGAATCCAGAAGAAACCAGAGAAACCAGAATCCCTCATGCAGTCTCTTAAATAATTGGGCACCCCATCATGCCTTTGCGTTTAGAGATAACACAGGAGTTTCCATTAAACTCTCTATGACTACCAGAAACACCTGTCATTTTTTTCACCACTATTCATTTTTCCTAAACTACTCTGACTCCTTTTGTGAGGTCACCTCTCCAACTGGGAGAGGTGTTTGTGGGAGTGAATCCATCACCTGCCTCTCCACTGTGGAAGCTAAAGCAAACTCTGCAGGTTTCTTTTGCCGAAACCTTTTTCTCCCATCCCATACCAGCCAGGAGTAGACATATGACTGGGGCCATTGATTCCTGTTGTTGACCAAAAAAGACTATTAGAGGTCAATTCCAGCTCTCAAGACTTAAAACCTCTTTTTCCTAAACCTGTGTTTTGAGCACTTCCTTCAATCCAGAGATTTTCCTGTATCTTTGCAAATAAAATCTCATTTGGAGTTAATACCCATGACTTACAACCTGAAACCTCTTAAGGGAAAAGAATACAGAAGTTTGAGGACAGAGATTCTAGCTAATTCTGAAACTAGATACATAGATCAAAGGCATTCCTTTAATTAAACGTTCCCACTTGTAGCAAAAGCAGAGAAAAGCTTCAAGTCTGCTGAGATCTGGGTATAAACAACTAAAGAAATTTTTATTTCATCCTGGTATTATCTTGGGGTTAAATTCATTAACCCTAGAGCATTTTAGAGGAATAGAGACAGTTTCATTCCAAGCTAAAATTTAAGATGAGTTATAAAGAAGCAACACACACACAAGTCTAAGGCTAAAAGCAGGATTATATTAAAATTTAATAGATAATAAGATTGGTGCAAAAGAGATTATATCTAGATGTTTGTTTTTCAAATCTCCCTCATTCATATAAGTTCAGTGTGTAGTAGCTTCATAATCTTACATCTTGCTCTTCTTAGTTTTATTTTTTGAAAAGTAATGGAGGGTGGACAATCTTGTAAAACTGGGAGGAAAAAAATCTAAGGCAAAAAAAAAATCAGCTCTATCGTGCAGGTAATACTATGGCCATGATTGAAGCATGATTGCCTCCTTGTGGTGACATGCTTTAATTGTAGGTTCCATTTCTCTGATAATAAGCCTTATAACCCAAACTAAAATAAACAAGAGCAGTACAGTCATAATTTACATATACATTAGAAAATTTTGTTCATATGCTAAGAAAGTTCTTTAATTCTAAAATTCTGTGGGAGTTAAAATCTCTGTTGGTGGTAATTAAGACAAGCTAAATGTTCAATCATATTGCTCTCTTTGTTGTGTTCTTCATCCTAAGATTTATAAATCAATATGTTGAGCCAACAAGTCTTTGGAAACCAGAAGTTGTAGTAACCAGGCAGATGGCATTACAAATAGAGTTAAAGAGCTTCAGTCAGAGCAACAGGTGTTACAAACGGGATGGAGAACATACAGACTGAGCTAAATTGGGTTATGGGAATACAGGAAGGAATCCTTTTCTCTTACTTGGATGGAAAAAATCTATCTACAAAAAGACTTATCCAGAATATAATGAATAGAACATTCATGCAATCAGATAAAAGCCAATATAAATTTCTAACACATTAAATTGTTTCGAAATTACATTGCATTTGGAAAATAACTTTATAGAAACATGCTAAAGGTTTTGACAAAAAGGTATCAAATGAGTTTCAGAACCAAAAGTGACAGAAGGGCATTAGCTCATGTATAAACATGTAAGAACGAAAAAACCCAGCTTCCAGATTCCTGAAACATAGATAATCTTTCATCCGAAATTGATACCTTAGAAGTTTCTGCTTTGTTACTGATTATCCTGGGCCTCAGTCCAATCTACCTATAGATTTATGCAGGCAATGTCAGATACCCTAGCTCCTTGCCTACTGATTTAGAAAATATGTACTCCGAAACTTAGTTTTATATTCAGAAGTTAAGACAGAAGTACGACTGTGGACTTTTAAAAGCATGTTTCTGTTATAAGGGAGTATTGATTCTCTTTTTTAAAAAAACTTTTTTAATTGATATAACATTAGGATCCCCCTCTCCCCCATCAGGTACGACTACCATAGTGCACCCACCACCGAATCAGCCATATTCTCCCAACACTCCCCAAAACATGACTGTATCGAGAAGATGTGGCATGTACATAGAATGGAATGTTATTCACCAAATTTTAAAAATTTGGTCATAGCGACTAAAATCTGCTTATAAATCCAAAGAAGAAATATATCCAGTCAACTAATAAATGCCGAAATATACAGGAAAACTTGTATTTGGGAACATTCCAGACACAAAGGTCGTAAGACTGAATTTACAGGCATATGTTGGTAGAAAATTACTAAACACCTTACATTTCCAAGAGTGGTCCATGAAAACTTTTTCCATTGATGCATAGATAATATTAAAGTGGAAATTTTTGTATTATACTACAAACATTGAAATAGAAACATTTAACCTTTTAATTATGGAAAACTTAAACATATACACAAGCAGAGAGGATGGTATAATGAACTGTCAAGTATACCCTTCAGCCACCTTCACGGCCTAGGCATGATATAGGCCAGGATGGTGGATAGCAAATATGTTAATATATGGTGGATAGCAAATATCTAAATATGTTATAAGGGGCAATACTTTCAATTCCATTTCCAAAAGAACTGATTAGCTGAACTCTCTCCTTGGCTGCCACTTATATTTTTAAACATAGCTAATTATCTTTAGACTCAAAGAACAGATTGAAGGGAACTTAGAGATGATTATCTAATCAATCTTACCTCCACTCAATTCCAAGCACCTCCCCTACAAACCAAGATCCTTATACAGTGTAAGGAAAGTCATTCTAGAAACAATAGGAATCAATAAAAATCTGGAAATGCTGCTTTTTGAAGCAGCAAACACCCACCTATGGAAAGTTTGAAATACAAGTTTGGAGCTCAGCAAACACCTAATATCTTGGTGCAGTGGGAAGAGTGCACTCGAGAGACAGACCTGCCTTTGAATTCTGGCTTCGCTACTTGGCAGTTGTACCTATTTTCTAAGTCACAGTCTTTCTACCACAGGATAGCTCTTAGGATTTGATGAAGCCAAACAACTAAAATGTCTAGCACACAAGAGATACTTAATAGCTGTCTCTTTCTTTCATCTCCCTTCACTCCCAAAATATATTATACACAATGACAGAGAAAACACACAGAGAAATATATAAAAGCATTTTCCTAGAGGAAGTCACAATACATGTATAATTTTTCAGTCACTGTCATTATGGGATAACATTTACTGAGATATTAAATTGGTAGTTTTTCCCATGGCAAGAGTTTTCTCTAGACAATCCACATATAAACAGGATTGGAGAGTACGGTGCTTTCATGTCTGCATATTAAGCTGAAACAACACAGGGTAAATCACACCAGAGTTTCATAACAATAAGTACTAAATCCACTTCCCCCTTTTAGCGATTTAGAAAAAGAAAAACTTTTGATAGAAGGAAAGATAACTTCATTAAAAGGAAATGGGGAAAAACCTAAAGCAAATAAATTCTTAAATATCCTTTCTCTCACGAGCTTGGCACCCAGGTGCAGTGGTATAGTTTTTCAGATCTGTGACTCCCAGATGGTATCTATCATTGCCTGTGACCCTTCAATATAAAATAAGTTCTGGTGTAGCCTTGCCTGCAATTGCTATTTCTCTGTGGAATGGCTGGCTCTCTCTCTATCTTCCAAAACTCACACCCAGTGTGGAAATTTTCTAATAGCTACATAAGGCATCATTATTATTTTATGAGTTATTTTTTTTAAATAAGCCTCTTTCCCAGAAATACTTGCCATGTGACAAGTGCCATATGACTTATGGCTGACACAATACAGAATGCTGGGGCATTCGGGGAGCTCTTTGCATTTGATTTCTCACCTATGGTGCGTAGGATTTTGGTGACTTTATTGCAGATTTTTCTTCTTGAAGATTGCACTCCACTTTCCTTCTTTTCAGTCATCAAAGTAAATACGACTCTATTTTAAAAACCTTAATTTTTTAAAAAGATTTATTTATTTATGCATACAAGAACTGGGGTGTAGGCCAGAGGTGTGGGGAGAGGTAAGAGGATTCACCAGACAGAGTGGAGAGCAGAACAGGCAGATCTACTGAAATACACTGCTGAGGGGAGTAGCAGGAGAGACAGGAGAGGTCTGCCGCGCCATGTGGGAATCTCCCTGGCTGGGGATTGAACTCGTGCTGCAATGGCTGTGGATAGCTTCACAGTGCTGAGGCTTAACCCCTTGCACCATGAGGGAGGCCCAAAACCTAAATATTAAAATTAGTTTTAGAGAGTGTTTCAATTAGCTCATGATGTGTAGCAATCACCCAAAAATTTGTTAGCTTAAAACAATAACGTTCATTTGGTCTCATGATTCTGCAGGCTAACTGGCAGATCTCTTCCTGCTTTCACCTGCATTCACTCAAGCTGATGCTGTTGGCAGGGCTAGAAGGTTCAAGGTGGCCTCCCTGTATCTGTCAGGTGATTCTGACTGCCAGCTTGGTGGGCTCTGCCCCACCATGTAGCCTCTCCTCTTTCAGTAAGCCAGACCTATTTTTGCACATAACTCTCTCAGGACAGTGTCCTTGTTCTAAGTGGTTTAAAGTAGAAGAAGCAAGTTCTCTTAAAGTCTTGCAAGTTGCCTGTTACTGCCATTGCATTTTATTGATTGAAACAATTCAAACAACCAGCCCATATTTGTGGATGGGGAAATAGACTCCACTTCTTATTAGGAAAAAAACAAAATCATATTGCAAAAAGTTTGCCATCATCTTTACAAGCAACCACAGAGGATTCTAAACAATGGTAACAAATGAAGTGCCCTGTCTTTCTCAGAAGTATCCAGTCTTAGGTCCCTGAATTCTAAGCACAGTACAATGCTTCCAGCTGTTAACTCCCACAAGTGAGAATCTAAGCCTTTGCTTATAATTGGAACATATTTCTCAATTTCGTGGCTGCAAAAATTCTTTTATCCCTACCTGCAAGAAGATATTTGAGGAAGGAAAAAAATTTTTTTCCCCCACACTAATAATATATATTTTTTCAAATGGGAGGGATAATGGGGTGATAAGGGAGGGGTGGTGTTTAATCATTTACAACACCAACAATTGGTGGGTCCACAGAGTATAATAGTTCAGATCTGTAGGTGGAGAACTTAATTGGGATGGCACAGTGGCCATCAGTATAAGCCCACGATGTCACAGTGGGCACAGAGCAACCTCTCCCACATTCAACAGGCCCTGACAAAAACCAAGAGGCAACTGAACAGCAATCAGTGGTGATCATGCCTGGGCTGGTAATTAGAAGCCAGGAACTCGGCCTCTCCTATTGGTGAACATGAACCTGACTCCTGTGTCTCTCTCCACTTGATAATATTGCAGTTGCTCAGAGGATATGCAGATTATTTTAGATGTTTCTGATAAGGTAAAATGGTAAGAGACTGACAGAGTATGATTTCCCCTGAAATTCTGGCCATTGCTAATGAGTCAGACATTTTAAGAAACCGGAGTACAAAAGAGAACTTGCAAGGAGAACTAATTTTTAAAATATTTTATTTAGAAAAAAATATTTTATTTGGAAAAATATGATCATCAAATTATTGCTGAGCTTTGAAAACCAAAATCTAGGTCCATACTAAATTTAGTCATCATACTAAACTGCAGTGATGTTTTCCCCATAAATCTGTGATTAATACATTCTCTTAAAAGACTTTATGGAAAATATTTCAAGGTCTCAGATGCTTCCTTGGTATTTTTCTTAGTTTGGGAATTGTATAGATTCACATTTTCTCCAATAAAGAGCAAGATACAAGAAAGAGTAAGATATAAGAAGATGACACGTGTGTGTGTGTGTGTGTGTGTGTGTGTGTGTGTGTGTGTGTGTTTCTATACACATGTGTATGGTGTGGAGAAGAAGATAAGGGATAGGAGGGGAAGGTAGAGAACAATGAAGAAGTAGGAGAGATTTCCTTCATCTCTGCTATGTAAGGCTAAAGGAACAATTGCACCTAATGTCCAGAAGAACATGTGCTTCTATTGACTAGTTGTCAATCTTCCAACTTGTTTACAGTTAGTGATTAGGAATATCGATATATCACAGCCGTAGTTCTGTTTTGCAACAGCCTACTCCTGATTCTGTGCCTGTTCCAATTCCTCAGTTTATTTTATGCCTCCCTTTTTGGGGTTAACAGATGATAGATACTTTATTACTTGAAAGACTATGAACCCTGCCATCATCTCTTGAATCTAGAGTGTAAATTATAGCACTTAAAGAATGTACAATGTCCAATTTACAGATTCAATGCTATTCTAATAAAAATCTCAACAACATTCTTCAAATAAATAGATCGACTACTGATGAAATTCATATGGAACCACAAAAAAACCTCGCATAGCTAAAGCCCTCCTAACTAAAAAGAAAGAAAACGGAGGAATTTCACTCCCTGATTTCAAACTCTATTACAAAGTCATAATAATTAAAACAGCATGGTACTGGAACAAAAACAGACAGAAAGACCAATGGAACCGAATAGAATACCCAGAATTAAAGCCACATATCAATGAACAACTAATCCTTGACAAAGGAGCAAAGAAAATGCAGTGGAACAAGGCCAGTCTATTCAATAAATGGTGCTGGGAAAACTGGACAGCCACATGCAAAAAAATGAAACTAGACTACTACCTCAAACCCTGCACAAAAGTCAACTCAAAATGGATAAAGGACCTGGATGTAAGACCTGAAACCATAAAATGTATAGAAGAAAATATAGGCAAAACTCTACATGACATACATCTCAGCAAAATCTTGAAAGTCTCATCCCTCAAAGCGAAGGAAGTGAAAGACAAGATAAACAGACGGGATTACATCAAAATAAAAAGCTTCTGT
>PVIJ01014894.1:9630-38801 GCA_004024925.1 Scalopus aquaticus
TGTGTGTGTGTGTGTGTGTGTGTGTAGAGTGGGCTAGTGTGCTGGGTGGGCAGCTGGAGCTGGAGGGTGGGCAAGGCAGGCTCAGGGACAGGCACTATTCACTCAGCTTTGGGAAGGCGCACCTGGCAGCCGCAGGCCCCTGCTTGCTAGTGTTCTGGAGTACTCAGGAGCGGCCGGTCCGGTCCAGTCTTCCACAACTTATTTCCTGCCTCTCTTGTCCACAAAGTGGGGAACCCCTCCCCCACCTGGCCCCTGCCCTCCTTAGCCCTGTGGCCCCGTAGTCCTCTTGGGCCTTTGTGGTTCTCCCACCTTCAACCCTCCCCTTTGCAGGCCCCCCCGCCCCCGGAAACATCCTTCTAGGTAATGCCGGTTTTCTCAGGCCCTCGCATGGCCCCTTCCCCACCCCGGAATGCAGAGCGGTCTGTGAGGCGTGCCTGTGGGCCCCAGGCCGCCGAGGTGGCCCCGCAGGAACTCAGCCGGAGGATTCTCCTGCCTCTTCTCTCGAGGGAAGCAGGGGAGAGCGGAGGTCAACTGAAAAGCTGTCCTCACGCCTGGAGCAAGATGGCAGCACCTCCGCCCTGCTGCTGTGACCTTTCCCGGGAAATCAGTGACCTTGGCCTAAATTCTGACTCTTGCTCTGTCCCGCCATCACCGCCCTGGCTCAGACCATCCAGTGTCCCCTCAACAGCCCGCCCCAGCCCTCCCTGGTTCTGTGAGATACAGCCAGTGACAACACCTACTCTCCTGGAACGGTCAAGCTCGCCCGACATCTGCAAAGTCAGCTCCCACCTGGGCCTCTCGGCCTTCCCCAGCCAGCGCCCACAACCCGTCCTGTCCCCCCTCAACTCCAGCACCCCCTTGTGACTCCCTGCCTCAGGTCCAGGCTCTCTGCCTGGATGGCCCTCTGCCCCCGCCACCAGCCCCGCATCCCCCCTCACAAGTCCACTATCCCGGGACCCACCGAGCGCCACTTCCTCTACAGACCTCTCCGGAGCCCCATTATTGGTATTCTCCCCCCTCCCCAGACTGTCCATCCCTTGAGCTCCAAGTCGCCCTGTACTGCCTCAGCCCTAACGCGTGGTGCTGCCCGGGTGTGTCAAGGCAGTCGGGGCAGGAGGGAGAGGGTGAACTGGGGAGCTGCACACACCCCAGGTAATGTTCCAGACATAAATATTCTGGTACAGAACCCCAAGAAAGGAAGCAAAAAGGAAAAAAAAATGAATTTCAAAAATGGAGAAAAATATTTTGGCACAATAAATGTGCCAGAACTGACTGGCCACGTCTGCTTACTTCTGGAAAGCACGGCCTGGTTTCCAACTGTTCGTTCTCCCAGTGAAGGAAGACGGGATTGTTCTTCCACTGGGTGGGTCCCAGAAAGACCACATCGCAAAGGAGGGAGGGGGGTTCCGGGCTTCTTCCCTCCTAACCTGGGGCCAGCTCAGCAGCAGGAGCCGCCCACACTCACCTGGTTTGCAGGGGATGGGCTGAATGGGCAGAGCCAGTTGGGAGTCGGGGGTGACAGGCAGAGGCTGGTGGCTCGGGGGGAAGGCCGGGATCATGACATAAGGCATGTTGACCTGCTGAGGGCAGAGACACGCTGTGAGTTCAGGGGGCCCAAGCAGCGGCCAAGCTTGGTCACTCCTGGCCAGAGAGGGAGGCCCAGGGCCTGGGGCGCAGACAGTCTTCAAAAGGCCCCAAGCCACCTCCGTGGGCCTCTGCCACCTGCCTTCGGCTGGGAAGGAAGATATTCTGGCCCCTCCCTTAAGACAGGGAAGAAGACAGAGGACGGGGCTAGAGCGGAAATGAGCCCCTGACCTTGGGGTCCTGCCTGAGGGGTTCAGCCCTCCCTCCCCTCCAGACTGGTGCCCCTGAACTTCCTGCCATCCCTGGCCCAGCTTGCCCCTCTTTTTACCTGTATCTGCTGCTGAAGGAGGTTGATCTTATGCTGCTGCTGAATCAGCTGCTGCTGCTGCTTAGCAATCTGGTAGAAAAGAGCAGGCAAAGGGAGCCACGGACATTAGGCCCCGGGCCCCCAACCCCCAGAGCCTGCCCCCTTAGCGCAAACTGCGGAGGAGAGCGGGCAAAACCAGCCCATCCTCAGAATTCATTCTCCTTTTGTGGGGAGCTCATCCTCCCCTCAGAGGCCAGGCACGGGCCGGGAGCAGCCAGCTGCCCTTACTCCAAGCCCCTCATGCCCTTAAACCCAACGCCCCTCCACCAGGGCTTCCCAACAGCCAGACAGCCAGAGGGGGGACCCCTACATCCCCCCAACCCGCTGGCCCTGACAGACGCCCCCCTGGAGAGGAAGCCCAGCACCCCCCGGCCCACCTGCTCCTGCTGCTGCCGGGCCAGTTCCATCTGCTGCTGCTGCTTCTCGAAGAGCATGGCGGCCATGTTCTTCTGCTCTGAATGGGCCGTGAGCAGCTGGTCCCGCAGCGTGGACAGCTGGTGGATCATGACCAGAAGCTGGAGCTCCTTCTCTGCCAGGCTCTCCTGGGTCCCTGCTCCACAGGGAAACAGCCACACTGAGAATTTCTGTTCACCTGTCCAGGCGCCAGCAGCCACAGGACACTTCCCGAGCACCTGCTGCATCCCAGGCCTGTCACGTGAGTCGACCGAGACAAGATCCTACAGAGATCTTGCTATCTGGCCACTAGCTGGCCCTAGAAATTTCCACCATTGGCCACGGACCCCAGGCCCTGCCAATGCTCGTGGCAGGGGTCTCAGCCCCAGCCCGCCTGCTGGCCTCCGTGCCAGGCCACCCCACACGCAGGAGGGCCGTGGGGCACGCTCAGGCTTGGGAGCAGGACAAACCTGGATTCAAATTCCAACTCTATCCACCTGCGAGTGCTGGATAAGTTACCAACTTCTCTGCACTTTCATTTTTCCTCATATATAAACGAACCCAGTAACTGTCACGTCACAGGGTTGCCGTGAGGACTAAAGGAGACAATGAGTGCAAAGCTCTCAGTCCAGGACCTGGCGCACGGTCCTCGACCGGCAAACGTCAGTGCGTCCCTGCCCTCCCACTCGGCTGAGGTCGGACGCCGCGGTGAACTGAGGCTGCAGGTCATGGCACAGGGTCACCCAAGGAGTCCCTGAAAAATACAGATGCCCAGGCCTTCAGCTGCTGGGGTTCTCACTGGGTTGGTGGGGTGGGCCTGGGTGCCTGCTGTTTGCAGTTCCCCTGTGGTTGTGATTCAGCCTTTCTGGGTAATGAGCACCCTGATGCGTCCAAGCGGCAGCCCTTTAATAACCACTTCCGCTCACTTAGTGAGGCCCGGTGGCCTAGAATTAGCATCAGCAGTGAAAATTAAGGGCTCGTTTTATAGTTAGATCTGGGAAATGGCAATGACTTACACAAGGTCACAGGTCCCTGGTAAGAGCCCAAACCCATATCCATGGGATGTGATTCCCATGCACCCCACCATGCCTTGCCTGTGTGGGCTGAGGCAGATCTGAGGCTTAGCTCCTGGGTAAGGGGTGGCATTCACCTCTAGGGCCAGGCAGGAGCTGACATAGCACAGCTGAGGTATGAGGGCACCAAGAGCCCCCAAGAATTGCCCTACGGACCCTGCTTCGTGGCCAGGCCTGGAGAAGGGAAAGGGGCCGTGCGTCCCTGCCCTGCCCGCCCACACTGCCTTCACCTTTGACATCTTTGGTTTCCACAGAGCTTCTTCCCAGAAACCTCTCCTTCCAGTCACTGGACAGCAGCTTCTCGATGGCGGGCACCACTGGAAGATACAAAGAGCTGTGGCAACTCTCCCCAGCCCTCACCGCAGGTGCCCGCCTCTGGCTGGGGAGATGGCTTACCTGCCTTCAAATTTCGGTTGAAGTCCAGCTTATCCTGGCTTCCAGAGGCCACCTCAGAGCCTCCTGGTCTCCTGGGTTCTGGGGACCCCCTGCTCTCCGGGGAGCTGCAATCCTGCAAGACACTCTGAATGTCACTGTCATCCCCAAGAAGGGGGCAGACTGCAGGGCTGGCCAAGCACCCTAGAGACGGGCCCCCTGGGGGAGTCCCAGAGTTCACCCCCAGGGCCCGTCCCCCACCCCCCGACTTTGCTGGACATACTGAAAGGACAAAGATTTGAAGACCTGGGTTCCAGCCCCGGCTTGGGGATTCACAGGCGCTTGAGCCACAAGAGTCCCTGAGCTCCCTGCACCTGACCTGTCTCTTCCGAGAGTGGAAACCCTAATCCCCACCCTGTCCTAGGACTGCAGCTGGCGTGAAGGGGGTTGATGGTCGTGGTGAGGCTGGCACTGCTAGGAGGGGCCAGAGCAGTGAGTTAGTCCTGCCGGGCTCCCACTCCTGGGCCCCCACGTACCCTGCTAAGACACGGTCCCCTCTCTCCTCTGAGCCCTCTCCACACCTGAAGCCCTGGCACGGGGCCTTCAGGATCCACCCACCCCACCTCCTAATTCCCTCCCGTATTCCTCCAAGCTGGCTCCCACCTCAGAGCGCTGAAACTCTCCTCGTTTGGGCTTTAAACTATGTGTTTCCTTTTGGCATCTCCTGCACAGAATCACGGCGCTCTGAAGAGCCGTGAGCGTCCTGGCCGCTGCCTCGCTCTAGGGAGGGACGGAATCGCCTTTAACAGCGACCTGACTCTGGCTGGGATAAGAAGGCTGCTTTCCTCGGATCACGTGAACAATCTGCGAGATGACTGCAAGTCAATTCTCGAACTGTTGATCCTGCCCTCCAACTCATCCTCAGTGGGGTCTGGGGCGCACCTGGTGAGCCGCTAGCATCAGGTGAGGGAGCGTGGGCCGATGGCCTGCTTCCAGTGGCAGGATGACCCTGGCAGGCCCTCTCCACTCACCTGAGTCCTGCCCCAGAGAGGAATGTTTCTACCCGCCCCCTGCCCAGCTGGGGAGTAAGTGCCCACCTAGCCCCGTGGCGGGCAGAGCCCCTGCGTGTGGGCTACAGAGGCCAGGAGGGGACACTGACCCAGGACCCCTGGGAGAGTGCTGGGCACCTGAGCTGGAGCTTGGGCGTCTGCACCATCCTGGGGGGCCCGAGCTGAGTCTCCGGCTTGGGGTTCAGCTGTGGCGGTCGCGCCCTGGGGGGCCTCATGGCAAAGGTCCTTCTTCCCCTCTGACTTGACGGTACAGTTCACCATGGTGCCAGCGCCATCCAGGGCCAGCTGGGCAGAGCCGGGACTCCTCATGGACATCCTGGGGGCAGGAGCAGACGAGTGAGTCCTGAGGCCCAGCGGGGTGACCCCACTACCCCTCCCCACTTCAAACAAGCACATTCACACAAAATGTAATCTTGTTCTTTAAAAAAAAAAAAACGGTCTAGAGAAGGCTGGGCACAGCTTCTGGCACCCAAGCCTGTTGCTGCCCTGGGACTAGCGGGCTCCAGACCCACCACAGGCGGGCAGGGATGCTGACAGGCTGATTCTGAGCACAACGGAGCCAGGAACACATACGCATGACATGTGCCTGTATATGTCTCTGTGTGTGCATATTTGTAATTAGTTACCAACATTCTAACTAAAAGAAGGAACATCACATACACTCCGATTTACATCTCTTGAAGTTGGTCTGTGGCGACCTGCGCGAGGAATCAGTAGCAGGTGCTCGTGTGGACAGACCAATTTGCCTTAGTCCTCACCACTCCCTACTATTCCCCCAAAGGGAAACCATGTACCAAACAAACCACGTACCAACACTACACACTCTTTTTTTTTTTCTTAAGAAAAAATACACTCTTTTTTTTTTCTTAAGAGGCCAAAGTGAAGTCTTTCTTATCAATCTGCCAAATGTGGGAAAATAAACAACAAGCAGGGAGATGAGTGGCTTTCAGAAAAATATCAGGCACTTATTTGCAAAGGCTGAAGCAGACTCTGCTTCCGCTGCTCCCATCTGCCTCCCTGCCATCCCACCATTCCCTGGGGCTTCTAAGAAGCTGAGTAACCCGAGGAAACAGCTTGGATTAGCCACTCAGGCTCAGGCCAGAGCGGCAGAAGCCATGGCTCACTTGTTCACCCTCCAGAGGCTACCCCACTAACCACCGTGCGACCGTGAGCAAGTTCTTTAACCCCACCAGCCCTCAGCTTCCTCATCTCTAAAATGGACAAATAGGACGACTGTGGAGGACTCCTGTGTTTAGAGTGGTGTGTGGCACTACTGGGTGCCCACGTAGTGTTTGTAAGCCACGGCCTGGAATAGAGCACCAGGACCCAGTCTCAGCATGGCCTGGGGACTTGTTGAGAGGCAAAGTCAGGGGTGACCCACAAATCAAAATGTTGCGGGGGTGGGTGGTACCGGATCTTTTTAACAAGACTTGTTAAAAATTGTTCTTAAAAGTGTTTAACAAGGGCCTCCCTGGTGGCACAGCGGTTAAGCGCTGTGCTGTGGAGCTGTCGGCAGCGGCGACGCGAGTTCGACGCCCGGCCGGGGAGAATCCCACATGGTGCGGCAGACCTCTGTCCTGCCTCGCCCGCTGCTCCCCTCAGCAGTGTATTTCCGATCTGCTGTTCTGCTGCCCGCTCTGTCTCTGGTGAACCCTCTCACCGCCCCCCACCTCTGGCCTGTACCCCAGCTTGTATGTACAAATAAAAAAAAAAAGTGTTTAACAAGAGGGCCTCCCTGGTGGCGCAGGGGGTTAAGTCTCAGCACTATGAAGCTACCCAGAGTCACTGCAGCATGAGTTCCATCCCCAGCCAGGGATCTTCCCACATGGCGCAGCAGACCTCTCCTGTCTCACCCGCTGTTCCCCTCAGGAGTGTGTTTCAGTCAATCCACCTTTTCTGCTCCCCACTGTGTCTCTGCTGAATCCTCTCACCACCCCCCACACACATACACCTCTGGCCTACACCCCAGCTTGTATGCAATAGATTAATAAATCCTTTTAAAAAAAGTTTTTAACAAGGATGATTAAACAAATAAAATTAATTTTTTTTAACATGGCATTAAATTGGGGGAGGTGGAAGCCAAAAAAAGAGATCCAGTGAAGCATCTCTTAAGTGCAAGGTGCAGGTGAATGTTTGTCTACTGCATCAAGTCTGAAGTCTGCACAGTAAGGCGTTTTGGGACAACAATGAATAAGGCAACGGGCCCTACACCGTCGAGTTCATATACATTAACCACCCTAAAGAGCATTCCAGTTGAATAAGATGCCATCCTACAGATGGGACCACACGAGGCTCGCCTGCCATTTTCAAAAGGCCCTGGAAGTCGGCCTGGAAGCCAGGACAGGGCACTGCGGGGAGAGGGGACGGGGGCATCAACTGGAGACCCCGGCCCAGCTGGCCGCGCGGCTGTCTGGCTCTAGGTCTCCTCCCACCGCCCGGGGACCTGGAAGGCCTCCAGGAAGCCGGCGGCTCAGCCCAGCCCATCCGGGCACAGGGAGGGGTGCGGAGCCGGCCGAGCAGGGGGGCCGGGTGGGGGAGGGGCGCTGGGGAGGGGGCATTATCCCGAAGCTGAGGGCAGCAATTACATAACAAACAAACCCCGGGCTCAAGCTGTGAATTAATCAAACCGCTGAAAATAAAACCTTCCTCTCAGGAACTTCAGACAAAAGAAACGAAAACAACCAGGCTGGCTGGAAAATAAAAGGCAGCATCGCTGAAAGGGGGACAAAAGGAAGCCAGACAATAGGGTGTTGGACAAAGGCAATAAAGCCAAAGGAAGTGTGACAGGCGAACAATGCGGGCTGTGGGCTTCTGATCCCGGCCGGCTCTGCGCCGCCGCGCCCCACACCCGCCGCTCTGCGTGGGCGTGGGCCGGCCGCCGGGTCACCTCCTGCCTGGACGTGGTCCTGGGGTTTCTCCTCCATTCTGCCCCAACTTGGTGGCCTTCCAGCTCCCACCTCAACGCCTTCCCCAGGCAGCCCAGAGAGGCAAGGCCAGCCGAGCGGCCACAGCGGCCTGGGTGGACGGGGCGGCCACCTCCAGGTGACTTCCTGCCACCCGGCCCATCCCCCTGAGCCTGGGCGGAGGCCGCGGAGGTTTCTGCCCATGACGGTGCTGCCCAACCCGGGGCCCCTCGCCTCACGCAGCCGGGAACGCGCACGGCCGTCCTAACGGAAATACCCCCAAACCCGGGTTGGGACATGCTCCTTGTCACTGGTTGTTGATCACTTGCTGAAACCGTATGACTTTGCACATGGTTCAGTTAAATTAAATACATTGAAATTAATTTTGTCCTTTTTTTTTTTTTACGATTCTTGAAGGAGTTACTAGAAAAGGTACCGTTAAGCTGGAGTTCATGGGAGAAACCAATTCCTGAACAAAAATGAACAATGATGTAAGAAAATTTCAAAAAGCGTGTAGTTCATATTTCTGTTGGACCGTGTTCTTTCAGCTGTGATGGCGTTTTCTACTCACTGAGCCCCAAGAGTACCCCCAGTCGAGCCCTGTGGACTATCTTTACACTGCGGAGCCTGCCTCCTGGGCTCTGGGGCTCCCCCTGGCCTCAGGCGCCATATCTGGTAACAAAGCTGCCTGGTGACCAGTCTGCTCCCCACATGGTGCTCCAGGTAGCCACACCTGCTGCCCAGACCAGGGCCTCCCTGCCCACGGTGTCTGTCTGCTCTGCTTCAGGCCCTGGACAGACTCACTGATCCCCGCCCCCGCGTCCCCCACCAGCTGTTGATGGAGAAGCAGCAGTTCGGGTCTGATGGATTTCTCCCTGGGTCCCCCTTTTGGAAAGAGGATCCTAGGCACCTCTGGCTCCCCCTCTTCCCTCCCTGTGCACAGCCTGCTCAGGAAATGTTCCTTTCTCTGTCCTGTCACAGGCTTGGGGCCAGAGAGATCAAAGTCTCTCTGAAGAGCTAGAGTACCAGGCTCTGAACCCTAACTGTCCCTGCTCTCTTCCTAGAGTGGGGAGCAAAAGCCACATGTGACGAATGAAATGAAGAGAGGGCAGAGACATCGGGGTGGTAAAACATCAGTACAACCGGCCCCTGCTGCTCTTCCGCAGCTGGGTCTCCCTGCCTCGCCTCTGCAGGCTGTCTGTAAAACAGGGTATAAAACTAGAGGGTGGTCGTGTTCAGTGAACAGTTCAGAGGACTCACAGCTTTGGGTTCAACCACATGGAGGCAAATCCCTACCAGCGGCTGACTCGTGGGACCTTCAGCAAGTTAGTTAACCCTGAGCCTCTGTCTCCTCATCCATACAATGGATATAATAACCCATGTCTTGCGGGTGCTGTTAAGATTAATATAGGGTGCCCCTAGAGTGGGGTGGTTGAGAAGGAGCCTTCCATTAACACTCACCCCTTTACATTCTCACGGCTCTGCCTGCCGCTTGGCCTTCAAAGCACTTATCACAGGTGGTAATGACACCCTCCCATGCTTAATCTACTTCTGACTCGCCCAGCAGTAGCCTGAGAACCCACCCAACCCTCCCCTGTGGAAATAGGCCTGCCTCTGCTCATCCTTGCAGCTGGCCCCCCAGCAGAGCACAGCGCCTGGAGCACAGTAGGTGCTCAGGAAACAGCTGGACCGCATTCAGAGTATAACCGCGCTCGTCCGCAGGGCACACAGCAGACCTAAAACGAGGTAGCCACTACCTCTTATCAGAGGCCTGCTCTCCAAGGTTTCGGGCCCACGCCCCCATCTCTCTCACACCCAGTGTCCTCCCAGGCCAGTCCTGGCATCTAAACTTTTCTTATGAGTGACCTAAACCCCGCCTCCCAGCACCAAGGTGTCCATTTCCTTTGTTTATACCTTACGACATTAAGAAGAATTTTCCACACCTTTAAAGACCTTGCTGGAGTTTTCCCTTAAGTCTTTTCTTCTTTTGCAGAGTCTAAAATAAAACCTTCCAATTCCCTCACTCCTTCCCATGTGGTTCCTTGGGCACTTTATTTTTTTTTTTAAAGATTTATTTATGCATACAGGAGCTAGGGTGTAGGCCAGAGATGAGGGGTGGTGCAAGGATTCACCAGAGTTAGAGTGGGAAGCAGAACCAGCGGATCCACTGAAGTACACTGCTGAGGGGAGCAGCGGGGAGACAGGAGAGGTCTGCTGTGCCTGTGGGAAGCTCTCAGGCCAAGGATCGAACTTGTGCTGCAGTGGCTGCTGATAGCTTCATAATGCTGAGACTTAACCCCTGTGCCAACAGGGAGGCCCCCTTGGGTGCTTTAAAGATCATAACCTCCCCTCTCCCCAATGGCCAGAAGCAACACAAGAGATGTGAATTATTAGGGTCCCCCAGTTCCTACCCGAAACCTGGTCAGAGGCCACAAAAGCCCACAGGATGCTCCCCTGAGCCTCCCCTTCACGGTGGAAATGCTCCTGTGTGAGCTCCTCCCCCTTGCCCAGTCCAATTCCTATTTTTAAGTGGAGAAACTGCAGCCCAGAGAAGTTCAGGTGGCTAGTTTGGGCAGCACTGCCTCAGGAGTGTAGGGTTAGAGGGAATAGCATCTGTGCCCTGACCCCCATTCCCTTCTTGGGAACCCACCCCGCAGGCCCACCGCTGCTTTCCCTCTTCGACCTCACCTGAGATCTGGGAAGAGGTGAAGGTCCGGGGGAGAGGGGTCCAGACATACCCTCGACGGTAGTCTCTGCAAGGCCTGCCCGATTCCAGCACCGAGGGACTGGCACAGAGGAGCGCCTGCCCACCCGAGCGCCTCTCAGCCCACTACGCGAACTACAGGTGTCAACCTCCTGTGCCTCCTTCCCCAACAAACCCTCTGGAGACCCCTCTGTCCCCATAGTCCCGAAGGCACACCCAGACACGGGCTTGTACCTGCCCTTGTACCCAAAAGTAATCACTAGCCACCTCCTCTCCCAACCAGCCAACGACCCTCCCAGCCCACTGGACTGTTAACAAAGAGTTCTCACTCTCAGTCCTTCCTCCAGGCAACAGCTCCCCACCCCCAATATCTAGATGCAGATAAAGACAGAGATAAATTCCAGTCATCGGAGCATGACAGATGACTCAGATTCGGGCACAGGAAGACAGCCTGGACAGACGGACAGACCCTCCGGAGGGCCACACAATCCCCCCGGGGCGCACAGCAAACCCTCACAAGGCTCCCACTCCTCCCAGGCTGGCCCTGAGTGGGTGGCGCTGAAGGGCACTGCCAGGGGAGATCCATGGTGGTGGGGCCGAGTCCCAGGGAAACGTCACTTCCTCTCAAAGCCCCAGAGCCTCAGGCAGCCTTAACAATAGCCCGAGGCGTGGGTGCCCAGAACGGTGCCCTGGTGCCACATCCTGCCATTCTTCTCCCAAGCCGCACCCTGCCACCCTTCCTGGCTACGCCCGATCCTATCTCTGATGTTTACTCAGAGCTGGGAGCTGGGCCGGCTGCAGGCCTGGTTGGGACAAAGCTTTCCTGAGAGGCCCCTCACCCTCCCTGCCCTGCGGGTATCTGATTCAGGTCATGCGCCAGGTCTGGTCCAGCCTAGCTCAGGAGGGGGCCACAGCCCAGTCCCCTGTCCTGGGTTGATCCTGGTCTGGCCAAGGTGGTCATCACCTGGTAGAGCAGCCAACACAAGCCAGACAAATCCTTGGCAAACACGGGGCTCCTCTCTTCCAGCCTGAGAGCAGGAAGTGCCCCCACCCCAGCCAGCCCCACAGCAAGCCTGACCCCCAGCCCAAGGCATGAAGCACAGAAGGAGCCTGAGAGACTGTAGCTGCTTCCTCCAATTTACCGCCCCTTCTGGCTGTCAGACCTCGGAGGCACCTGAGTCCAGGAGGCCAGGAGAAGAGCCAGAGGGTCAGCATGGAGCAGGGGACAGCATGAAAGCGCCGTCCAGGTTCCCAGCAGGATGTGCGCCTCCCTTGGCCTGAGCAAAGTCAAGGCAAGGACTCTTCTCTCGGGGTCTTCCTTGCTCCAGACCTGGTGCAAGTTTCCAGGACCCCATCCCCCACTCCCTCAGCAGCACCCCTGCGGGCAGGAGGCACCTGCAGGGCCTGACCTTGTCTTCCAGTGCCCAGCCCAGCACACAGCAGAGATGGCAGGGGGACTGATGGCCTAATCCAAGGCAAGGCCCTCCTTTGGGGAAATCCCTGAACACTCACCAAGGGAAGGGGAGGCAGGCGCATGGAGCACTTACTTGGCCACAAGCACTGAGTGAGGAGCTCTCAGCTCATTTCTCAGCCTTCCCAGGGCCCAGTGGAGGTGGCATCTGAACCCCGGCCTCACAATGCCCAAACCCACATCTTTTCATCTGTCAGCTATGCCCTGGCAGTTTTCCCTCCACCCCAGATAACAGGATCCGGTCCAGCAAAGATAGATCTGCCACTGTCTTCACTGCTTACAGGACTCGAGTGGTTTTCGCCTTAAGAGATAGGAGAAGGAACAATTCGTCAAAAGAAATGAGGACAGACTTGGGAAGTTGGGGGAAAAGATTCAACCTCTAAACCTGACTTTCTTCCTATGTAAAATGGAGACTCCAATACCATTTTTTTTTTAATTAAAAAATCATCTATGATTAAAGATCTGCTACAAAAGATTCTGGAAAGATGGGAGCGATCTAAAGCAGGAGGATGTGTCCCTCCCCTCCCTCGGCAGAGTGGGAACAAGGGACTCCACGCAGGCCTCCCTGGTGGCAAAAGGGGCTCAGTCTCAGCACTGTGAAGCTAATCGTACCCACTGCAGCACGAGCTTCACACATGGCGCAGCAGACCTCTCCTGCCTCACCTGCTGCTCCCCTCAGTGGTGTACTTCAGTCAATCTGCCTGTTCACTGTCTCTGGTGAATCTTCTCACCCCCAACACTTCTGGCCTACACCCCAGCTCTTGTATGCATAAATAAATAAATCTTTTTTTAAAAAAAGAGACCCCATGCAGCTGGGCAGGCTCTAAGGACCTGAATTTGCCCAGGAACCCCCACACTCACACCCCTGCTCTTCTGGCTGAGCTGCCACGCCTGCCCTCCGGGCAATGACACAAGAGCCCTGCAGAGCCCATAGGCACCCTCATTCCCTCTGGAGCAGGAGAGCAAAGAGTTGCTCTGTTAACCCCTGCAGACCCCTGCTGTCCCCTACCAACCCCAGGAGGGGCTGGAGAGTGGACACCACAGAGGGGAAAGGACAGGTGGGAAGAGCCTGCAAACAGCCGCTTACCACACAGGTATGAAGACACCTCTGCCAGGCATTCCCGCTGCCAGTGCTGGGGTGCCCTGGCGCCAAGCGGAGCCCGTGGGTCCCCCATGCTATATGGTGCCATGCAGGCTCTGGAGACTTGGCAGTAGGTCCCGACACAGCGGCACAGGTGGGCCAACTTATTCACCTCAAGGCCACTACTTTACCTAGAAAGGGGCGAATAATACCTGTGCACTAGTGTGGCTGGGAGAGTAAATGGGACAAGGCAGTGCCTGGCACACAGCCCCACTGAACAGCTGAGAGGGTGTCCCCAAGGCAACTAAGCTGGAGGGTGCCCCCCCATTCCATCTGCTCCGGGAGAAGCCCAATGAGAGCTTGAGAATGAACCACTTTACACCTCAGATTCTTTATGAGAAAGGGGGCTGAAAGCACCCATTTCTCATGGTTGTGTGTTGTATTCAGCACAGCGCCCGGCCTAACGCAGGCTGAGACTCAGTGCTGTGGCTGAACGAAGGAATGAATGAATTGGGCTTCCGGGGGTCTCTGCCCGCCAGAGCACGCAGCCACAAACCGTGATGGTTTCTTGGTCCCTCTTAAAGGCATCGCCAACATCAGCCTCCACACATCCTTGAGCCCCTGGTGTCCCTCCTCTCAAAGCGGGCCTCACGATGCACCCTGGCGTGTCTAGGGGCTCAGAAAAGGCATCTTATTCCTCTCCCTTCTCCTGCCTCAGTTGCCACTGCAGTGGCCTGGGAGTCACATGGGAAAGTGGTACTAGAAAGAGCCAGAAGCTGGTAAGGGGCTTCTCCAAGGAAGCCGGCGGCCCACGGCCTGAGCCCAGATGCCCCACAAGCAAGTCTTCAGCAGACACACGTTGGCCTCATTCTCTGGCTCCAGGACGCGCCTCCTGAGGCGCCACACCTTGAGAGAAGGTCTGGGGCCTTCCAGATAATTCGAGCATCTTGCTCTGCAGCTAGAGCAGACTCTGGGGAAACAGGGAGACCGACGACGGCACTGCGACCACGGTGGCCACAGCCCGTGGGCTGGACACGGGTGCACGGGCCTCACCTGGGGCAGAGGCTCAGGTCTGCTGCAACCCTATCGCCCCTTCCCCCACCCCTCGGGTTCTGGATGGGACACCACCCATGGCTGTGTGGGCCTAATCACCACCATCTCCCCCAAGACAAGCTCGTGCATCGGAAACCCCAATTTAGCAGTCTCGCTCAAGTAACACTCATTCTTCCAGCGAACAAAGTGTTCCGTTCTTTTTTTCTGCAAAGGCCGCGTTTCCTCTCCCATTATCTACCCCATCGGCAGCCAAGCCTGCCGCAAAAACAAGATTTCTTCTTTCTTTTTGTATTTTCATGGTCCCCTTTATTTATGGGTGGTTGTTTTTTCTTAGCTTTGGCTCCATTTCAAAAATGCTGGGAAGCAAGGGGAGGAGGGCAGTGTCATCGTTAGTTTCTGTTCATCCAAAATGCCTATCGAACAAGCCCCAAAGCGATTAGCCTGGGCCCAAGTTTGCCTGGAACCCCACCTTCCATCACCAGGACCTCTTGGAAATCGGGGCAAGAGCACCTCCACCAAGAAGAGAGCCAAGCCCAGCCAAGGGGAAGGAATGGCGATTCCACATCTCGGCATGGGGAGCCCACAAAGCTAATAATAAAATATTAATGGTGACATTCAAAATATCCACCGAGTGAGCTGTCCAACAATTAGATGGGACTCGTGGGACAATCAGGTGAGTTGGCAGATGTCAGCCACAAGTGACCCTCACACTGATGTGTCAATTAAAGACCCCTCTGGTGTAGTTAGCACTTACTGAGAATATACTGCATACCCAGCACTGTCCGAGTCATTTTTACATATGTTAATTTATTTAGTCTTTACAAAAATCCTCTGACGTCGATGGTACAAAATCTCCATTTTGCAGATGGAGAAGTTGAGGCACGGAGATGATTTGTGCTCAGGGGGTCTAGCTCAGAACCCAGCTCTCACCCCAACAGGCGTGGAGCACACAGTGGGCCGGAGCACACAGTGGGCCGAGCGCCATCCACCACAGTTGGTTTTCTGGACAGTCCTCGGGAACAGATACTGATCTCCTGTTTTCCCCACGAGGGCACGAATGCTTAAGAGGGCCAAGCAGGTGCTCGAGGTTCTGGCAGTGTGGCCAAGAAGCTGACCCTAGACACCGGCTGCCGGGCTGCTCTTCCAAGCCCTGGACTCTACCTGCTTGACTTCCATGCAGAGTCATGCAGCTCTCCTGAGCCTCAGCTGCCTGCCCGACTCTCCCGTCCACCTCTGCTGGGCCTCCGCGGCCCCAGGGACCCAGGCCACTCACGCTAGTTCAGTCGTTGCATGAGTGGTAAAGGCAGACTCTGGACAGCAAAGAGCCCGGGGTCACGGCTCACAGGCCTCACTCACCTGCCCACATGCCAGGAGACAGGCCAGACCAGGGGCTGCAGTGAGGCCTACCCAGGCCACATGAAGAGATAATGGGGTTCAATGCCAGGTGCTACCCAGTATCTTCCAAAGACACCGGCCACCCTGACCCCAGACCTCCCTCAGCTACACTCTTCCTCTGTCTGCTGGTCGTCCTGCCACAGCCCCTGCACTACTGCTCTCTTAGCGCTGCGTCCACACCAGCCTCCCAGGGTACGGAGCAGGCTGTCAGGCTGTGTGCGTAACGAGTAGACCCTGCTACATACATCCAATAAATGGTTGCAGGCATGTTTTCTTGTCTTCGCCACCCCCTCCCACACACACACCAGATGTAAGAGGAGTGTGTGCTTATTATAGAAAACCTGAAAAACTTAGAATACCATGGAGACGGGAAAATTCACAGTCACCCCTTCCCCTCGGTCTAGAGGTGGTCACTGATAACAGTCTGTTTCCATCCAATCGTTTTTTCTAGGTGTAGTTTTCTTTTTCATCATTGAGCTCACAATAAAGTTTTTATAGTACTCCCCCGCCCCCCGAAACACCCCATTTACTTATTGATTCTTATTAATGCTATACTTGTGTGTCTTCTTTGTCAAACCCAGAGCCCACCGCTTTCCCCAGGATGCTGGGACGTACAGGTAAAGGCACAGGGCAGGGAAGATGTGGGAGAAAGGCCTGTGGCAGGTGGAGACGGCTCCTCCAGGTGAACAGGATGAGTAAGGCACCACTGGGAGGAGCCCCTGCCTCTGAGGCCCAGCCCAGAAAGGCTAGGGCAAGAGCTGTGCCGTCAGACCTGGGTTCCTGGCAGAACCCTTGCTGAGGTTTCCAAACCCAGTCCCAATTGCAGCCCCGGAGCACCCCCTTCCCCCCGCCCCGCTGCCCGCAGCCCCAGCCCCAATGAACTTGGCTGCCCGGTCGGTGTCCCTTGAAGTAGCACAGGTTTCGGCGCACCTGCCACTGCCTCTGGGGTTTCAGCACACAGTGGAAGGTGATCTACTCAGCAGCAGAGAGGGGCTTCTGACCACGGAGGGCACACCCCCATTTAATGGGCATGGGGGAGCTTGCCCGTTACTAAATATTGGAAATTATTAAAAATTCTTTATAAAGTGCGTAGTACGGCTGCACATCTTTGCTGCACCATAATTTATCCAATGCCCGTGGCTGAAACAGTTCAGTTTTTTAAATTTCATGTTACTGGAAACTCTTCCTCAGCCACATCATCCACCCTTCAGATACTTTCGCACCAGGGGACAGAGGAGGCAGCAGAAGCCTCTCGCCTGCCCCCTTGATAGGCTGGGGGCAGCAAAGGGGAGTCGAGAACGGAGAAGGAGGCTGTGAGGGGGGCTGGAAGTTTGGGCCCAGGGCCTGTCTACTCACACTGGGGAGGGGTCCCTGGGCCTCGACTTCCCCTTAAAAAGACAGAGGACCACAAAGAGAGCCCCCTTCACACCCATTACGATGGCTATTAGAGAAAAGTATTGGCACAGATGTGAACAACTGGGGCTGGGAAAGTAAAATGGTAAAGCCAGTATGGGAAGCAACGTGGCAGCTACTCAACCAATTAAACACAGAATAAGCACATGAACCAGCAATTGGACTTCTGGGTATATACCCAAAGTAACGGCAGCAGGATCTTGGGGAAATATTTGCACACCCACGTTCACAGAGCGTTATCCATGACAGCCAGAACATTGGCACAACCGCAGGGCCCATGAAGGGATGGAGGATACACAAACTGATATATTATTACATACACAAATGTCTCACACACACACACACTAGAATACTATCAGCCTTAAAAGAAGGAAATTCTGACACATGCTTGTAACCTTTGTGAACCTTGAAGACATTATGCTAAACCAGACACAAAAAGACTAATTTCATGATTCCGCTTACAGTGAGGTCCTTGGAAAAAGTTCAGAGACTGACGCAGAACAAATCACCCAGAGGTCGGGGAAGGGCCAAAGGAGGAGTTACTGCTCCGAAGGCACAGGTGTCAGTTAGGGACCCCGCCACATCCTGGAGGTGGACGGCTGTGATGGCCACACAACAGTCCACACGTACCTACCACCCCTGGACTACACCTTTAAAATGGGTAAAGTGGTAAATTGTCTTTTCTATATTTTACCACAATAAAACATAGATGGAGAATGTGAAACTGCTGTAAGAATGCCCAGTTTCACAGACCCGCAATGTTGCCCATGGGCACAAACAATGCCTCGCAGGCTAGGGATCCCAGGCTGGGGGTCCCGTCAGACCGGGTGTCGGGGACGCCAGCGGTCTGCAGTGCGACTGCCTGTGGAGGGGCCCACGCACACAGAGCCGTAATTAACATCACTAATTGAAGTGTCTAGAAAAGGCCAGAGCCAGACAGTGCCAGGTCTGCCCCACTGCCTAGAAGGCCTTCCCGGCTCTGCCTCCTTCACCGCTGGGAACAATTAGAGGCTTCCACCTGCCACCCAGAGACAAGGTGTACTTAGGATTCCTCAGCAGGGAGGTGAAGAGATCAGGGGAGCAGGAAGATGGGGAGAGAGGAGAGATTTAGTCTTCCCTTAAACCTGGTTCTTTGGCTTTCCCAGAAGTCCTTTCCCCCAATGTCCTCCTTAGGGAGGTGGTTTCAAAGAAAGCCCTGGCCAACACCTGGCTGAGAATATTCTGCCCCCAACTTGCTGAACAACCTCAGATGGAGTCCCCTATGCACCGGGCCTCTCTCAAGGTCTGCTCTTGGCGTCTTCCCCATAGGCAGTGGTCCACATGGCAACGCTAGAGCGAAAAAGGTCTAGAGTAGTAGGGGGTGACGGGGTTCTGGGGACAGGGGGCACTGAGCACCGGCCCACTCCACGGGGACTCATCCAGCATGTTCCATAGACGCTGGCTTCTGCAGGCCACCCCCATCGTCCTTCCGTCCTCCATGACCAAAGCCCCATTCAGGCCTCAGGCTCAACTGAGGTTTCCTTTTTCTATTACTGGAGCCTTTACTAGCAAAATGCCCCAGTTCCCACTTAACCAAGAACGCGTCACGGGCACTCAGTGTGTCTAACTAAGCGCTGCCCGGGCTCCCGGGCCCGAATGACAGTGGAGGCCACACAGAGGGCAGGCCACCACAGGGACCCCTGGGGACTGCCTCCCGAACCCAAAAAGACCATCAGCATCTTTGTCCATCTTTATCCAAAGAGGAAAAGAGAGAAGCGCCCCCGTCCCCTGCACTTGCCTCCCCCCTCCTTCTGCCCCATTGGGCCATTAGAAGCGAAGTTCCCTTCCCCCACAGCCAGTCACCCTGACCCAGGGGATGGGGGTCAATGATGGGGTCACGGAGGCAGGCAGTCGCCTAGCTCAAAACCCAAACCCGCTGTTGCTCAGGAAGAATTTAACCCTCTCCCTCCCGGCCCACGACTGTCCGGCCTAGCAGGCTACCTGAATGGAGGGAAAATCACCGCAGGGCGAGTTCAGACAGGGGCCCAGTGAGAATCTCAGTGCATGGTGGAAATGAGCACTGAATCTGGGACAAAAGGTCTGAATTTGAGGAGCCTCCCTGGTGGCGCAACGGGTTAAGTCTCAGCACTATGAAGCTATCCAGAGCCACTGCAGCATGAGTTCCATCCCCGGCCAGGGCGCTGACCCACAAGGCGCAGCAGACCTCTCCTGTCTCGCCCTCTGCTCCCCTCAGCAGTGTATTTCAGTCAGTCTGCCTGTTCTGCTCCCCACTCTGTCTCTGGTGAATCCTCTCACCCTCCACACCTCTGGCCTACACCCAGCTTGTATGCATAAATAAATCTTTTAAAAAAAAAAGGTCTAAGTTTGAGCACTGCTCTGCCACAAAGTCAGCATGAATCCTGGGCAAGTTTGAATTTTCTGAGCCCCAGGCTCCTGTTTGTAAACTGGGAGTCAAAACACAACACACCCTGAGAGGGCCCAGAGGCCCCACTGCGATTTCTAAATGTCAGAGCACTTTCATACACCTTACTGTTAATAAAGGCCCCCCACGCGGGGAAGGGATTAGGAGGCTTTTCACTCACAGAGGGGCCTGGGACACGCCACCTGCCTTCCAGGGTCTCAGCTTCCCCATTTGCATGTGGAGCGAACTAGGTCCTCTCCCAGAGATAAAGTTAGTTAGAAGGAGGAGAGCTCGAAGGCCTTTGATGCCATGGGAATCAAAGTGCCAAGACCCTGACATCCAGCTCCAGGCTCTAGCCCAAACTGGCAGAAAACTACTGAAGCTGTTCAGCAGAAAGGTGACAACCCTGCCATTGGGGGACAGGGGGGTGACCACTCACTCAGCGCCTCCCAGGCATTCCCAGCAGGGACAAAGCCCGTTTCTCGATGAGGCACCTGAAGCTCAGGGGTGGAGGCAGAAGCCCACCTGATGTCCACCTAACTCCAGGCCCCAAACCACTGGGTTGTCACATAGAAAAATACCTCACGACTTTTCTGACAGCCCAATGCTTTACAAGGATGCTGAGAAGAGGCTGCGCTCTTCAGTACGCCAAAGCCCAGCTAACCGTTGCCGAAGTGGAAGCTGGGTACCGAGTGGGCAGCCTTCACTTCCTGCCAGGCTCCTACAGGCAGGAAGCTCCTGAGTGCCGAGTCCAAAGGTTGGTTACAGGTTGTTTATTACTATGACTTATTAAAATTCACCAGCAGATGGGCTTTGTGAATATGGTGGTTTCCTGCCTCAAAATGGTCCCAACTACATGTGAATTCCTGGTTTAGAGCTGTCCGCTTAGTGACCAGTTTCAGGGATGACAGTAGCCATAGACGAAAGTCAGCCTCAGCCACACCTTTCACTACACCTGGCAACACCCACCTACGGCCTGCGTAGGCACTATTTGTTCTTTTACCTGGGCTGCTCCAGGCACCAGCGCAGAGGGGCCCTTGCCCCAGCCCACCTCGGCCACACCCCTCCTCCTGCACCAGGCTCCCAGGACACTTGGGGCTGCAGTGTTCACTGGCTGAAGGGGTGGCTCCAGAAACAGAAAAAGCACAACAACAAGAACAGCAGCAAACACCTGCATAAAATCCCCACACACCAGACTCTGAGCTCAACACTTTTCATACAGTTTTTTAAACTAAATCCTCCCAACACACAGGCAGGCTTGTTGGTGGCATTTTACAGCTGAGGAAGCCAAAGCACAGAGAGGCTAAGTAACCTGGCCAGGGCCACACAGCCTCCGCACATTGCATCTGAAGGAAGAATATTGAGGGAGACTGAGGGAGGTGTCAGAGCGGACAAAGTCTGTCCCCACCACAATCTGCAGATGGGCTCCGCCCTCTTCTGGACTCAGATCCTCCAGAGGTCAGCCATGATCCATGGGAGGGGCTGCCCCACACCCAGGCAAGCTCAGAAGAACAGCACTACCCTAGGCCCGCACTAGCCCCAAGCCCCAACCAAGACACCACACTGTTAGCTCCGCTCCCTGGAGCCTTCTAAACCTGAGGCCTTCAGTGAGCCCGGCATACATACATTCCTTCATTGAATCCTCTTAACCTTGTGCAGTAGCTGTTATTCTCTAATCACTTTGTAGGTGAGAAAAGGAGGTTTGAAGAAAGTTCTGGTACTTGTCAGAAATCACACAGTTCAGAAGCAGAATCAGCTCAAACCTGGGTTTGTCTGATTCCACCTCCCACCCAGCCTCCTACCCCAAGGCTTCTCCAATAGTCCTGGGGCCCTGACCCACTCGAGGCCCGTTCCCACCAAGCAGCTGTCTCTGTGCTTCTATGTCATCTCTTCTGACAGCTCCCAGCTTCCCCGTGAGCAGGGCCAGCTCCTCTCCCTAGGCCCCTCCCCAGGCCTTCACGTAATGAAGACTAGATGAAGCTCACCCATTCCCTGAGTATCTCGCTTGTTCAAGTATGGCAAGTCACTGCCTTTTAAAAAGACATCTAGAGGGCCTCCCTGGTGGCACAAGGGGTTGAGACTCAGCACTATGAAGCTATCACCAGCCACTGCAGCACTGAGTTTGATCCCCCGCCAGGGAGCTGGCCCACGTGGCACAGCAGACCTCTACTGTCTCACCCGCTGCTCCCCTCAACAGTGTATTTCAGTAGATCCACTTGTTCTTCTCCCCATTCTGTCTGGTGAATCCACTCACCTCCCCACACCTCTGGCCTACACCCCAGTTCTTATATGCATAAATAAATCTTAAAAAAAAATAAAAAATAAAAAGACACCTAGGGATTAGTATTCCTCAGTATTCTTCTGCCCTGAGCGTTGTAAGTTTACCCAGTCATTGAGAAATGGCATGTGTGGGATTTCCCAGGAAAGTTGGTGACACTCACTCACTTGGGCCTGGCGGGACCTAAGTGGACACAGTGGGGATCAGGGCAGGGCAGCAGAGAGAAGGAGCAGGCCCCCTCCCAGGCCACTTGCCCTGGTTTCACACCCTGGAGCCCGCCAGCCCTGGCAGGGAAGGGAAAGGCGTCTCGCTTACCGGAAGGTTCAGCATGAGCTGAAGGCAGCAAAAACGTCTTTGAACAGAAAGAGAAAGAAGAGGATTCTGTTGAGTTTCTCACAGGACGCTGAGGGAATGAGCCACATTTCTGAAAGTTCTCTGAAACACTCTCCAGCTCCTTGTAGCCAACCAAGTCCTGGGGCTCCTTCCACACCCGTGGAGGAGAGGGCTCCTCTCTGGTGGCTTCTTACAGCACCCACGGCACAACTGCCTGACCTACATTAGTCTTAGTAAGACACAGGCCTGTCGCGGAGGCCTGAGTCCGGCGGTGGGCTGTGCATTTAGGGGCTGACCATTGAATGGAATCCCGAGTTCATCCTTTCATGAAGACCCAGCCAGAGCCTTCAGCTAGCTGGGGAAGAGGATGTCAACCCAGAGAACAGAAGACAAGTCACCCACTTCAGGACTGAGTGGCCGTCAGCTGTGTGCAGATAATAATAAGATAATAGTCCAGACCTCACGGCTGGAAGCCAGGCCAGTTATCTCATCACCCAACAACCCTCTCCCCCACTGCCCGGCAAGCACATTCCCTGCCCTGGCTATTGGCAGAGGCCCAAAACTTATCCTTCCAAGGAATCTGCCCTCCAACACCTTGCAATGGCCCCTACCACAGCTTGGAGGCCTGAATGGGGGTTTACTCTCCCCAATGCACCCAGGGGATCAGGTACCACCATCCCTGAACTGGAAAGGCTCCTTTGCAAAGTTCCCTGCCCTTTGACACCAAGGTACCCCAGGAAACACTGGCCCTTGAGAAATTGCTAAGGTGACTACTTCCAGTCAAAGCCAAACAGTTGAGGAGAATGAGGGAACATGAGGCCAACTTACATGAGTGGCGGATGGAGGAAAGGGATTTGCTTCCAGGAGTGGGAACTGGTGACGAGCGCAGGGAAGCTTCTAGGCCAGCCTGGTGGAGGGGATTCTGCAGGTGCTGCTCCAGCCCTCTCCATTGGCTTCTGGGACCCCCACACTACAGCCGGCACACGCGGAGCCCAGGCACCCACAGAGCGCTATCTCCTGCCCCGATCTCGCGGCTGTGAGCTAAATTCCACCAGCTCAGCGCTTCTGCAGAAAGGGGGTTGTTTGACTGTGTGCCATTCTTTCCATGGGGTGGTCGTCCCCCACCCCCACCCCCCCCACCAGGGTTATCGCAGCTGCCCTCCTTTAGGGCAGATGTCTTTCCAGGCCCTGGCACCCTGAGAAACTGTACAGTGAGTCTCCATTCCGATGTCGGTGCACAAATCCCGTTGCAGAGACAAATCTGAAACCCGAAGCACAATGGCCATGAGTATGGGAGGGGCGCCCATTCACCCCACTTATAAGAGCCATCTGGGTTCACGTGGGGAGGCCGCAGCCTCTGGAGGCCATCTCCCCACACAGGGCGCCATTCAGCCCAGGCTAAAACTGTCCCCCACACAAGCTGAGACACCATCGACCCAGCTACTGACCCGTCTTCCTTCCGGTTCCGCTCTCAACATGAACCCCAATACTAAAGAACAGAATGTGCTTGGCTGGGGACCTAGGTGTCATAAATTGCTAATAACAGATTCTTAATGTGAAAATAAATAACAGAACCCCCGCTCCTCTCATCCGCAACACAATTTCCAATCAGGCCCAGAAGAGAAAGAAGTGTCTCCTTGAGCCACAGGCCTGGGAGGGAAATGGACTCCTCACCCTGCCCCAGGCCCCCAAGGCTGACTTTAGCCCCCAGTCTCACCCTCCTGGCACAAAAGCCAGGTCCCCAGGGGCCTATACAGTGCAGCTTTGAGTTCCAAAGCTCCTTCTGTCTCCAATTTCCCTTTATTTTCAGATTCGTTAAGCTCCTGCTAAGTGCCAGGCACTGTGCACCTGCACGTGAAGGTGGTACCAGGCCCGGTCCCAGTTTACAGGTGAGGGGGTGCCAGACGTGGTGGGGTCCTGTGTGATCCCACTGAGGAGCAGCAGTGCCGCAGGCGGGGCCTGTGCTTGCTCCAGGCAGGCGGATCGATAGCTGGATGACCTGGAGCTGACTCCTGGCTCCCAGTCACCTGCCCTCTGTGGGAGGGGTCGGGGGGGGACAATGGGACAGGAGTGAGAAGGCGCAGACAAGAGCAAATCCCAGAAGCAGCCATCTTTGGAAGAGACAATAGTAAAAGGCCCATCTGAACGTGCCTGGAGTCGGGTTATAAAGCTGTGCTCAGGGTCTTGGTTCTATGCAAATCACATGTAAATATGTACACGGGCCCTGGAAACATCCAGTGTCTCTCCTGCTCTTTCCTTCCCTCCTTTACAGATTCCAGGGCCCCCTAAGAAGCTGTCTGAGCACGCAGCCACATCTGCAGGGATCCTCTTGGCTCCAACGGCTCTCCTTGGCCTCACCTCCCTGTGGGCACCTGGAAAAGTGCCTACAGAGGAGGAAGAAAAAACAGAGCTATCCTTGCACTGGGCATGGCCAGGTGGCGAGTGAGGGAGGAGAGGAGGGGAGTTGGTGGCCTCTGCGAAGGCCACAGTCCTCCCAGATACGGTCTCAGGATGGGCTTCCGACAACTGTCAGAGACCCAGTAGGCTCCAGACATTCCTCGATGCCCCAGCCCTTACCATGCAATGCCTCAAACCAGTGGCAGGGGGTCAGGACTCTGCAGCAAGATCTCAGGGGGTTTCCTCGTGTCCGTACAGGGTCAGCATGGCACGTGGGCCAGCCCCGTCCCCGAGACCCACAGCCAGCGTGGGACGCGCGGCTACGTGGACAAGTTCCAGTCTCCGAATCTGTTTCCTCGTCCACAGAACGAAGGTCAGATGCTCTGCCCTGCCCGATTACGAGGCTTCCTGACGCAGCGCTGAGGTAGAAGGGGGCACCCTGGAGGGCCCGGCCACGCGCTGGTGCAGGATGGGGCCAGGCTGGGTGGCATTGGCCTCATTGGCCTCTGTGCTCACAGCGACCAGGAAAGGCCAAAATGGTCCTTCCCAAGTTTCAGATGAGAAGAGTGACATTCCAAGAGGTGAAGTGACATCCTGAAGGACACACAGGCTAGACCAGGGTCAGACCTAGTTGCCCACTGGCCCCTAAACACCAGCATAGCAGTGGGAGGAAGATGTGAGGGGTCCCCGCAGGACAAGGCCCCACTGAGGCCGGGGAGCAGCGCCTGGGCTGGAAGCGCTGGGACAGTCACTGCGGAGCCAGCTCCCTCGCCCTCGCCAGGCTGGTGCCCAGGAACGGTCAGCACCTGGTCCTCTTGGACCTGGGCCTCCCGGCCTGGCTGACCTACCCAGGAAATGGACAGCCTGGCTGGGAAGGCATCAGCCCAAACAGAGGCAATAAGCCACTGTTTTCCATGACACAGACAGCGGCCCGGCGAGTTATAGGACGTGGGCAAACCTGCAGGCGCAGCAGCCCCTGGCACCCCTTTTTCCTAATTCCCACAGCAACCCTGGCACGGGGAGATCCTGTCATCCCAGTCTCTGCACAAGGAAAATGTGGCTCAAAGAAATTCAGTAAGTGACCCAATATTGAGGTTCAAAATCCAAAAGTTTCAAACTCAGAACTTTGCTGTGGTGTTTTCACCGAACTATAAACTATCAAACTTCTCTACAATTGATGAATGTTGCGGAGACTGAGTTGCCCATAATGTGTGGTGTGGGGAGGAGGAGGGAGAAAGACCCCGAGCCATCATCAAAACTGGCAGCCAGGGCCTCCCTGGTGGCGCAGCGGTTGAGCGCTGCGCTGTGGAGCTGTCGGCAGCGTGATGCTGAGTTCCACGCCCAGCCAGGGAGAATCCCACATGGCGCCGCAGACCTCTCCTGCCTCGCCCGCTGCTCCCCTCAGCAGTGTATTTCTGATCTGCCTGTTCTGCTCCCCGCTCTGTCTCTGGTGAACCCTCTCGCTGCCCCATGCCTCTGGCCTGTACCCCAGCTTGTATGTATAAATAAATAAATCTTTTAAAAAAAAAATTAAAAAAAACAAAAAACAAAAAAAACCTGGCAGCCAAACCTGGAGCAAGTAGGGGGTGCGCCTGTTCCTTGGAGCCCCCCTTGGCCCAGCCCAGGCTGTCCTCCAGCAGCCGCCCCTGCAGACTCCAGCACAAACACACACCACACACCTTTACACACCTTCACACACCTTCACACATGAGCTCTGGCTCACATGGTGCCCCTCCCTAGAAGTCCCTCCCAACATTCTCATTTTTTTAAGATTTATTTATGCATACAAGAGCTGGGGTATAGGTCAGAAGTGTGGGGTGGTAAGAGGATTTACCAGAGACAGAGTGGGGAGCAGAACAGACAGACTGACTGAAATACACTGCTGAGGGGAGCAGCGGGTGAAGCAGGCGAGGTCTGCTGTGCCATGGGGGAAGTTCCCTGGCTGAGGACCAAACTCGTGCTGCAGTGGCTCTGGATAGCTTCATAGTGCTGAGACTTAACCCTTTGCACCACCAGGGAGGCCCCCTTCCTACATTCTTAACCAGAAAACTCCTACACTTCCCTCAAAGCCCAGCTCAAATGTCTTTCCTTTATCAATCTTGCCCTAACCATCCTAGGAGAGCTGACTTTCTCCGGGGCACCCCAGGGCCCGTGCATATTACTGAGTTTAGCACTTGCCTGGACTGCAGGTGCTCACCTGGCTGCCTCCCAAGCTCTGGCTACCTCGGGGAGCTTTTGGTCTCTCTTGGGGAAGGGGCAGTACAGGCCCCCTTGAATGGCCTACCACACAATAACCATCATCTCTTCAAATGAAGAGCCCCACAAGGAGGTTCCACCCTCATTTACAGATAGGGAAACTGAGGCTCAGTTATCTACCCAACGTCCCACAGGCAGTGGGTGTGAGTCTGTCTGTCCTTGCCTCCCCTGACTCCTGCAAGGCCTGGACATAGCAGGTGCTCCGGGGAAAGGCTTGCTTCACGAAGAGGTACAGGGGGAGGAGGGTGCTGTCGCACCCCAGTCACCTCCAGCCCCTAGCCCCATCTGGAAATCCTACCTGGAACCCCATACCCCAGGTCTTCCCACGTCTCACCCTACCTTCTCTCACTCCCAATATTCAGCGCTTCTTTCTTCCCAAAAGCTCTAGGTGCTTTTCCCATCTTGGCCTTTGGTGCCCCAGCAGGAGGGAGGGGCCTTGCTGTATTTCCAACAGGACATGGACCCACAGAGTCTCATGGCCAGTGTTTCCAGTCCCCGGATGGACCGGTTGCACCTCTGACAAAAAAAAAAAAAAAGCAAGCACCAAGAGGCAGGGGGCGTCTGGAAGTGGTACTGCCCTTTCCTCCTTCCCAGCATCCTCTGGCTGACCTGGCCACTGGACACGGGGCTGGGACTGAAACGGGGGTGGGGGGGAGGGGGGCTGCTCCCAGGCTGGGGAGGAGACAAGAGGCCCTTTGTGTCTGCAGTGCTCCTGAGACACCTGTTCTCCCTCCTGCCTGCCTGTGGCCTCCCTCCCGCCCTCCCTCCCGGACAGCCTGTGTGCGGCCTTGTTTATCCTGCAGCCCTGGCAGCCAGGCCCAGCGTGGGGCTCCAGCCGCCCCTGCCAGCACCTGCCCGGTCCTGGCAGCCCTGGAGGCTGCCGGCCAAGCACAATCACCCCGCTGTTGACACAGTTGTTGATTTTCGGGAGGGCAGGGAGGGACAAGAGGGGAGGAGAGAAGCAAAGGCATTTCACGCCAGCCTGGCTAATTTGCAGTTGGCCCGCACCATCCTGCGCCCCCTGCAGCTGCCTGGGAGAGGCTGGGTTTCCACCCCTGGACAGGTGGGCCTCACACTGCACTGTGCTGAGTCCACTGGAAACCGCAGCATCCATTGCAGCAGCGCATGCCCCATGCATTTGAGTGCATGTGCGCACACACGCACATGCACACACACACACAAACACACCACCCCGGGCCAGCGTGCACAGCGTGCACAGCTCCGAGCTAAACATTGGCCTCCAGGTGCCAGGAAGTACCAGCCTTTGAGTGTCCACCACTTACTCTCTCCCCAAAAGTCCCAAAGCCACCAGGGTCTTTGGTGAGGGGCGGGGCTCTTTGACAGACCCTTGGAGACCCAGGTGGAGTCCCTGGGAGTCATGGAGAGATCCATCTTTATACCCTTGTCTTCTCTGACTGATTCTTGCCAAGGTGTCTTTTTCTCACCTACTAGGTTATGTCTCCTCTTACAGGAAGCCTTCCCTGACTGCTCAGATCCGGTTATGGTGTCCCTCCTGGGGGATCCCATAGTGCTCCAACCTGCACCTCCCCACCTGCACTTCTAGTCAGCCAGTGTCAGAATTTATCATTTGCTTCTCTTTGTCTTCCTCCAAGCTGAGTCAGGACTGTGCTGGTCCATCTGGTCCCCCAGCCTGGCAGGCACAGCTGCAGGGCAGGCACTCCCTCCCTATCTGGGAGTGCAGGGGTGAAGGGCACAGGTCCCCACAGGCCCAAACAGCCACTCCACCTCCACCCCAGGTTCCCACTTTGACAGTCACCTCTTGGATTAATAAGGCCCTGTGGCTGGTTAAAAGGCTCATGCGCTTCAGGAATTACCTGTTAACTTGCCAGCAGCACATGAACTTAGATTAGTAAACTCGATTTACCAGTTATCTCCTCAGAGATCAAAGAGCAGAGTCCTGAAGGAGGAGGGATGGGTGCATTTTGATGGTGGGATAGGAGACAAGGAAGGCAATCAACAGACCCAGTGGGTTGAAGGCCAGGGCCAGGGCCTAGGGGGTAATGCTGTCTGGGGCAGGAAGCTCTTCTCCTTCCCATTTGCCCCCACTTCCCTGCTCCATCTCAGAGAGTCTCAACCCAACCATTCTTGACTGGGGGTGTCTTGCAAACAGGACAGACCCCACAAGGGTGGTGAAGGTCCACGCTACAGTCCCTCTCCAAACTGCCCAAACCACTTAACATCCATCCTCACCCACAAGCCCATCCCTCAGAGCTGCTTCCCCACGCTCTTAAGTCAACCAATTCCCAGGAAGGAGTGACAAAAAAAAAAATCACCTCCAGATTGGGGGTGTCATATTGAGGAGTGTGGACCTAAGACCACATGAGTTAGTAGACGAGAGGGGAACTTGTACCACGAGACCACAGGTCCCGAGCCCCGAGCCGGTCCCAGCAGCCATGCACCGCACAGCCCTGAAGTCATTCACCCACCTCTCTGAGGCTTTGGTTTGGCCTGTCCCTTGAGGGGTAGGGTGGGGTGGGGTGGGGAAGAAAGGGAGAATAGAAGGTTAGTGGGGAGGGGAAGAAAGGAAGCTTCTGCAGGTGAGGGGAGTGGGGAATGAATAGGTGCTCTCCCTTTGTAGGGCGGAGGACCCGCATGGGGACAGCGGG
>PVIJ01014895.1:0-38688 GCA_004024925.1 Scalopus aquaticus
CTAAACATGGAGCTTCCATACGACCCAGCAATCCCACTTTTGGGAATTTACCCAAAGGATACAAAAACACTAATCCAAAAGGATACATGCACCCGTATGTTCACTGTGGCACTGTTCACAATAGCAAAGGTATGGAAGCAACCCAGATGTCCAAAAATAGATGATTGGATCCAGAAGATGTGGTACATATACACAATGGTCTACTATTCAGCATGGAAAGAAGATAAACACATGCAATTTGCAGCGACATGGATGGAATTAGAGGGGATCATACTCAGTGAAATAAGCCAGAAATAAAGAGAAAAATATCGAATGGTTTCACTTATAACAGGACTATGGGGAGGCCGGGTGGGAGAGAGACAATCAATGGGGGGTAGGGGGGGGAGGAGGGAGTCGGAGGGAGGGAAGGGAAAGGGCACAAAATGGAATAGAAAAGAACACAAGGGACCATGGAGATGGATCACGGGTGAATTGGTGGTGGGCTACCCAAGGGGAATGCAAAATGTAAAAGACATAAATAACAATAAAAATATATATTATATAAAAAAAAACCATTGGACCATTTTACATACCCATCAGCAGTATATGAAAATTCTATTTGACCTACATCCTCACTAGTACTTGTTATGCATTGTTTGTCATTTTAATTTTTGCCATTTTAATAGGTGCATAGTGGTGTCTCATGATTTTAGCTTGCATTTTCACAATGATATCAATGTTGAGCATCTTTTCATGTGATTATTTTCCAGCAATACATCCTCCTTGATAAAGCACCTCTTCAAATCTTTTGCCCATTTTTGAAATTGGATTGGTTGGTTCCTTACTGGGTTTTCAAAATGTTGAAAGTTCTTTACACATTCTGCATACAAATCTCTTATCAAATATGAGATTTGTAAATATTTTCTCCTAGACTTTGGTTTGTCTTTTCTTTCTTTGGCAGTGTGTTTTGGAGGGATGAAGTTCTTACTTTTGATGAAGTCCTATTTATCAATTTTCTTTTCTTTTACAATTGGATTGTTTTGGTGTTATGTCTAAAAAAGTGCTAGCACAAGTTCACAAAATGTCCTAATATTTTTCTAGACATTTTATAGTTTTAGGTTTACTTATAGATTTATGTTTTACCTTGAGTTATTTTTCATATGTGGTACAAGGTATGGATTCAAGTTCAATTTTTGTACATGAAAATACAATTATTTCATCATCATTCCCTTTCCACTGAATTACCTTTGCACTTTGTCAAAAATCAATTGTCCATATGTGTGTGCATCTTATTTCTGGACTCTCTTTACTGTACCATTGATGTATTTATCTATCTTACATGAAAACCACATATTTTGATTACTATAGTTTTAAGAAGGTCTTGAAATCAAAGAATATCAGTCCTCCAAATTTGTTCTTCTTTTTAAAAGCTATTTTTGGCATTTGGCATTCTTGCATTTCCATGTGTATTTTAAAGTCAGCTTGTCAATCTCTTCAAAAGTCTGCAAGAATTTTGATTGGCATCTCAACCCATGAATACAGAACAACTCTCAGTTTATTTAGACATTTTTAAATTTCACTCAGCAGTGTTTTGTATTTTTCAAGTGTACCTGTTTTGCTCAACTTTATTCAAAGTTATTCTCAATATTTCATATTTTGATGCAATAGTAAATAAAATATTATTTTTCAAAATTTCAATCTCTAATGGTTTATTGCTGGTATATGAGTGAAACCTGGGGTTTTTATTGATCTTGTGTCCTGCCTCCTTGGAACTTTTCCATGTGTTTGGGTTTTTTTAGATGGTAGAGTAAGCCCAGTTTGGTTACTCCTTGCCGGCATTAGAAATTCCAACATTCTTTTGGGGCTTTGGAGGGGGCACTTGTGTGTTTCTTTTTATCTTTTTTAATTGAAGTAATATTGATTTAAAATGGTTCAGAGTTATAGAATCAAAATGGTTCAGAGTTATAGAATCAAACACTCTTGAAAGTTCCTGATTAGAATTTGGATTCCTTTCTTCCCCAACATGACTGTATCCTTTTTCATTCCTAGCACCTAACTGCCTTTTATAATCAGCATTATTATTAAGGTTTTAAATGCATCCTAATTTCCCATTTACTCTAATTTCTCCCAAGAGTCAAGGCAAATGACAGGTAGTTGAGAAAAAATTTTTCTGACCAGGAAAAAGGCTGGATTTCTTTTATCGTTTTAATCTCCTCTGGAATTTCTGCAAAGCTTAGGTGATGTCATTGTTTGTGGGTCTTCATTCATACATTATAACTTCAAGGCATAACTCAGGCTTAAGGTGAAACAACTGGATTTATTAGCACAGGAGAGACTGAGGAAAAGGAAGTATTTCTAAGAATACAAATGGCCAGCAATCCTAACCCAGTGTCCAGTAATCCAAAGAAAAGGTTACTCATGCAAGATGGTACTGTCCCTCTAATGAGAACCTGGAGCATACCAGCACATAGTGGGCCAGAACCTAACTAACAGTGGCAACTAGAAGCAACTGGTAGGCGGCACTGCTGAGGTGGCACCACAGCAGCTAACAAGACCTCTGGTGGCTAGGCTTGGCAGCACCAGATGTTGGCTCAGAGAGTGCCAGAGGCAATAGCACCAAGAAGCAATGCTGGAGGGTCAGAAGTGGTAGACAACTCTTAGGGATGGCCAGACACAGGCCAGCAGTGCTGGCCACAGGTCAGTAGTGCTGGTCAGCACCATTCAGCAGGTAGCAGTGCCAGAGGACCAGACAGCAGTGTTACAGCTCTTAGAGATGCCAGGTGTAAACCAATGGCAGACAGCTCTTTTAGAGGCAATGTCAACAGAACAAGCACCACTGTATTGCTCTTTCAGAGACACAAGGCGCAAGCCAACATTGCCAGTCTGCAGGAACACCAGTAAAGCTGCAGTTTGAAGCAAAGATCAGATGCACAGATCTTTGAGGGTCGCAAAGGTCTCCAACTATTAGAAGTTCTAATCCCACACAAATCCAACTGAAGCCCTCTGAAACCTCAGCTTATATCTCCTTAGTGTACCTCCCTTTCAAGCCTGATTGATCCATTTACAATTCCAACTCTGTTTCTAAGATTTGAGTGGTCCTAGTTGAGCTCAAATCTTATTGATTCATTCATAATTCCTGAATGATCTCAAAAATTTGAGTGGCACTGGTGGGAGCTCAAACCTAATTAGTCCATTATTAAAACCAGCTTAGTATGCAAAACTGAAACCCCACCAGAGCATACAAACTGTATCCATGCTGAGATCTGGTGTTCTCTTGTCAGCGGTGGGTCCTGCAGTGGATATGGGTGTGGCAATGGGCTCAGGGGGCTCTGCAACAGAGCCAGGGTACAGGTCCAAGTGGCCAGAGTGTGGGCTGCCACTGCCATTTGAGCCCACCAGGCTGACCTGCAGACTGCATGCTGAGCTCATGGGCCACATCACTCTTGGGGCCTCTCTCCCATGGTTCATGCTGAAGTCAACCATCAAGCCCGGCTGCTGAGGCAAGCCTCAGCAAAGATGATTGTGCCCTCACAGCACTAGGAGCCATGGAACCTCTGATACACTCTTACTGAAAATTCCCAAAAGGTAGTTTTTCTCAAATTCTCATGTAGATCAGAATCAACAAAGAAGCATAATTTTTTAAATATATATTCCTAACACACCCTCTCTTCCAATCAAATGAATCAGAATCCAGGAAATCTATAGTGTATTTTTAAGTCACTACACAGGAGATCCTTATGTTTACCAAAGTTTAGATGTTGCTGCTATAAAGATGTCTTTGGAGCACCTAGTTCAGGTGCTTGAAAAATTAGTAAGTTGTAAAACTGCTCTCCTTAGTATTCCTATTCTTTGATTTTCTCTACTCAGGTTACACATTCCTATTCTTTCCCTAGCAAATCTACCTGAAAAAGATAAATCCATAGAGACACAAATCAGATTCATGATTGTCAGGGGTTTGGGAGATAATCACAGAACACTTCCTACTTAATGGTTATAGGATTTCTTTCAGGGTGATGAAAATGTTTTGGAACTAGATAGAGGTGGTGATTGCACAATATTGTGAATGCACTAAATGCTACTGAATTGTTGATCTTTAGTGAGTTTCCACTGAAGAACAAATATAGAGAAGGGGATGTGTAGTGGATGTGAGGACGTGAGGGCCCCCAGTGGATTGTGTTCCACGGGAGGTCTTAGAGGATATACCTTTCATGTCTGGAATGGGCTGACGAGGGGACATCAGCATCACTAAGTTCTGTGAGGTCACCTTTGCAGGCTGGGCTGAGACAGAATAGGAAGTCACTAAACTTCACTGTCAGAAGCAGTAGGGATGGCAGGACCTTGATGCAAAAGAGACCAGGTGTTGGCACTTAACTACCTGGGGAGAGGAGAGGATAAGAGGTGTCCCATAATTGCTGTATGAACCAGAATACCTCAAGGGCAAGCACAGGGAGCAGTGCAAATGAGGATGCTTAATATATATAATAACATATATATAATTAAAGACAAAACACCACAGTTTCCTTGGAGTGTGGAATTACTCTCAGGTACTCAGACCTTGATGGTGGTGCTAGGCACACAGTGTTGTATTTTATCACAGGATGGCCATCAGGGATGGGCATAACAGTAGGAGAAAGGAGGTTTACCCTGAAGATCAGTCTTTACTAGGGTTGAATAAACACAAGAGACCATGGAGATGGATCACGGGTGAATTGGTGGTGGGCTACCCAAGGGGAATGCAAAATGTAAAAGACATAAATAACAATAAAAATATATATTATATATAAAAAAAAAACTAGGGTTGAATATTGGGTGAAGAGTTAATCTTCAGCTAGAAAGCAGGAAGTTAAATAGCTGACCCAGGTAAATTGGAGAAGGGAGTCCTTTCTCTATATGTGCCTTCACTTCCTTGGCCTGGATTTTTAGGAGTTAGTCTGGTTGATATTCCTAGATGAAAGGGTGAAATGGCCCCAGTCATGTGATACCCAGCAGTAGCTAGGTCCAGAGCTTTACCCATGAGACATAGGTTATATTGTTTTTATTATTATTTTCTTACATCATTGTTCATTTTTGCATAATATTTTATTTTCCCCCTCAAGTAAAGTCCCCATCATTTTCCCACCACCACAGCACCCACAAACCACCACCATAGTCCCTTGTGCTCTTCCCCCCACCCCCGTTCTGACTCTTTTCTCTCCCCAGTCCCTATTGTATGCCTCAGAACTATGTTTTGCCTATAAATTTTCTCTCTTTCCTGGCCCTATGTTTGGTTTCCCTATATTCCACCTATAAGTGAAACCAACCAATATTTTCCATTTTCTTTCTGACTTATTTCGTTTAGCATAATCCCTTCTTGCTTAATCTATATTGTTGCAAATGGCATGAGTTTATCTTTTTTATTACTGAGTAGTATTCCATGTTCACATATATACTACATTTTCTTGATCTAATTATCTGTTTGGGGGCATTTAGGTTGTTTCCATATATTAGCTATTGTAAATAGTGCTGCAATAAACACAGGAGTGCAAGTTTCCTTTCGAATTAATGTTTTGATACAGTAGGTTCTAAATGTGGATGAGTAACAAAATCCCCTGGGAGATTTAAGTATTATGCCTGGGGACCCACCCCCACAAAACATTCTATTTCAGAAGGTGGAAGAGGTAAAAGGCAAGTGGCAATCATATTTTCAAATATCAGTTCGGGTCATTTTAAGGCCTACTCCCTAAAGCAACTGCTTTAGGGAACCTTGGAGTGATGCTGAAGATGAGGGAGCCCTGACTGCAAGGAGGCACTGACGTAGAACCACGATATAGGATTTGAATTTTACCTTATTTTCAAGGAGAAGCCACTGGAACATTATAATTGGAGAATGATAGTATCTAAGCCACACTTCAAAAATTATAACCTCAGAGTTATTAAAGTACCCTGATATTCAAGAGGTATTCTTATCTGTTTGTGAAAGAAAAAATTCCCATCGTATCTCCACCATCTCCTAAGCTTGATCTTAAAGCAAGTGCAAGTTAGTAATTCTAATGTTTTACCCTGGAATTAAATATTATATATATATATATATATATATATATATATATATATATATGGATAAAAGTGTTGGTGAAGCCCACAAGAGAGATCTAGTCCAATCTGTGCACTTCTAGGCAGATTATCCAGAGAGAGAAAATCAATAGTTCATGTCAGTGCTGAACTTGATGACAAGTTTTCTGACATTCTGGGTATAAGGAGAACACTGAGCACATCTGATGAAAGGTTTGAAAATAATTCTGGTTTTGAAAGAAATTAAATAACAAGAAAAACAAGAAACTGAAAAACCCTTGTGTGCCTTGAATGCTCAGAATCTAACTTCCTTAAACCCCCAACACTTCCAATACACTATTTGATTTTTTCCATAAAAATGTGTCAGTTCAAGTTAAGTCCACAAATGGTGATGGAACACCAAGAGGGAAGTTACTGATACCTAAGACAGGGTCCTAACATGGAAATTTAGGCCTCTTATAAATAAAAGTGATAGGCTGATAAGTAGGAAAAGTAAGGATACCCAATCTAGTCTAGAAATCTGCGCATACACATATAGGACAGGCTGCAGGTACACACTATACAACTATTGACCTATTTTCTTTAAACCAAAACTATTTCTTTGAACTGAGATTCCTGCCCCACTGATGCCCAAATGATAGCAAACATTGACAACATCAGAAATTAACCAACCTCAGCAGGTCAGGATGTTCCAAGGTCAAGATAACCAGAAGGCCAATAACGAATTCTGGGGCTGACCATGATGAAAACCTGGAACAGAACTGTGACAGGCTTTTCTGATATGCTGATTCAACTATGACTAACTGTTTTTGTTCAACTCACTATAAAACAACCAGCAAGAGATGAGATGTTAGAATGGACTTTTCAGGCTGCTGTGCCCACTGCTCTCTCAGATCAATGGTCAGTAACCTGAAAAATAAAAACACTTATAAATTCAGTTCTTGTCCCTGCTTATTGGTTTTTGAATGGGGGACCAGAATAATCTTCAAGTTACCCGGTTAAAAGAAAAAATAAGATGTACAATAGATGTGCTGTGTTCTTCAATATGTATGTTTACAATTCTGTATGAGTGTTGGAAATCATATCACAGAACTTTCTGATATAAGACATTTGCTACTATAAAAAAAGGCAACATAGTAAGAAGAGAGTACAGAAAGTAAAATAAGGAAGCCCATTTGTGGTATGGTAGGAGGAGAAGAAACACTGGGTAAAAATCTGCAAGATCCACATCATTCTGGTCTTCTCTCCCATCTTCAAATAATGTCCCAGTAGCTTTGCTATCTCAGGTGCATATCTACAAAACCAGAAATGGCACATCTTAGAGCAATAGCATTCTGAAAAATCTGTCCAACTTTTAAATGTGGGTCCATTGTAGAGTTATGCAGTGTTTCCCAGTCCAATGCAAAGCACAGAGGATGGGGAACAGACCAGGGGAACTCAGTCAAAAAGACAGTTTGGACCTTTGGCAGCAGGTAACATTTTCTTCTCCAAAGAACTACAAAGTTTTTAAAAAAGCAAATGGAATAAAGATGTGGACAAGAAGCCCTCCTCCTTGGGATAAATTGATGGGGAGGAAGAAAGTGGAAAGCAGGTGAGTTGCCAAAGAAAAGGCAGAAAAGTAAAAAGCATCAGAATTAATTATATACCACTCTTCAAGAAATGAGAGATAAGCAGACAGAAAAACACTAATTTAGTGAAGGCTGAACAAACAACTCTTTCCCAGTGGCAAAAAAGGAAAAAGTACACATTTTCAAATGCTGGCAATTATGCAGATGCAGACAGAATAAAGACTAAATTTAATTGACAAAACAAACCCACATAATAAGGCAAAGTATTAGGGAGACAAAAAGCAGTTCTGAAAGTGTTTACAGTTTTGAGTGAGCCAACAGCTTAGCAAGCATTCAGAATACATTATCTGAGTTGTGAAAAATTACCCTCAGAAATCACAGAAATTAATCAAGAAGTTAAACATTTATTAAAAACAAGCTTAGAGATTATAGGACAAAGGTCAAGTCTGCCGAGTCAAGGAAAACTGAATCAGCTTATTTCTGTACTACAGAGTGGGTTGTGTTTGACTTAGATCACGTGGTTCAGATGTGGGTGGAACTTCTGGAGGTCCCCTTGATTTGGGGGACAAAATTCTGCACAAAGGAAAATAGCTATGGGTGTCAGTTGTTCTTGCAAAAAACCAGTGAGCAACCATTGAACCACCCAGGGGCCCTGACCCCTCTATGACTTTTGTACCCAGGGGAGGGAAGCCAGCATTTGTTCATCGCCAGATAACTGCTTAGCTTGGGTATTGAGTAATACTCAATATTAACCACTCCCACCTTTACCCCACCCCACTTTCATCGTAGATACCAATGCCCAGACAAATTAAGTTCTTGCTGATGGGTGGCAAGTTTGCCTCCCTGGACCTTTTTATCATAAATGTTAAACAGAAAAGTTTATAAGAGCAGACAACAGAAGCTCTGATACCTATAGTAACACAGCCTGAAGATGGTGCTGTTTGGGGGCTGTGTACAGAACTACTGTGGGGATGGAGTGAGGGAAACAGTTTTTCCTTGTGGCTGCTGAATTTGTTCCATACACTTCTCTGTCATGTTTCTCACAGCGAGACCAGCAAGGGTCAGGTCCTTTTGAAACTTTGTTTTCAATAGGTAGATGGCTCCTTTAGGTAGTCAAAGGGAGAAACAAAAATGAACTTTCTTGTCTTTCTTCCTTAATTTACCTTTTCCTGAGTATCTACTACAGGCCCCTTTCCCCCAGAGTTTCAAAAATTAGACATATGTAAAATTTTACAAGAGAAAAATTTTCACCAGGAAGGGAAATGAGATTTTTTTTAAATTAAAAACCTATCCTCTTGCATACTTTTGTTGCATTAGAAATTGCAGTAGACAAGCAAACATCCAACCTCTAGAGAAACATGAAACCCTAGATTCCTTCTCTTAGGTAGAAGTTGTGTTGGGAGAGGAAAGTGGAATGATTTTCACCTTATGGTCAAAAAGGTCTTTGTTCAAATGCCAGCTATTCAATAACTAGCTGTGTCACCTTAGTCAAGATGCTTAATCTCACTGAATCATTAGTTTCATCATTTGTAAATGAAAATAACATTTACCTTATAGGAACAACCAATGCAATAATACATATTGAGATAGCTTGCAGTTAGCAGTGATTAAAGCATAGAAAGACTTCTGTAAATAGTCATTATTATTATTACTGCTACTACTATTGCTATTAAAATAAACTAGAATATGGAAGTGATTTTTTTCTCTAAATCATTAATTTCAAACCTTTGTATGGGCTTTAATTTGGACCACCTTCTGGGTCAGATGTGCCAAATACTGTGACAAAGAAAGTACTCAGCTTTTAAAATGTTGCATATAAATGTTAAGAAAATTTTAAATTTTCCTCTCCCCCAGTAACTCTTCTTAAGTCAAGTTTATACATTCTTTCAGCAAACATCCCCTCCCCCCATTTTGAATTGAATGAAACCTTTGAAAATCCCTGAAGTATGACATTGTTGGTGTTAGAGTTCCAAGATGTTTGGGGAATAACATAATATAAATACCAAAATAAGATGACATTGTGAAAAAAAAATTGTATTTCTAATAATGTGCATTAGTATTCAGAGAGAAAAAAGAAAAAATGACTCTTCACAGAGTTCCTTGTGGATAAAATGTACTGTAAATTGATTCCTCACACTTAGGAGAGTGAAATGGTTTGGTCGGGGTTCAGCAGCAAAAAAAAATAGAAGTGCTCTAGGCTTTTAAAGCAAAGGATTTGATACTGTGAGTTACATGCTTATAAAATTATCAGAAGTTTCCAGTAGCTGCTGCGTCTCTATTGTCAGAAAGGTGGGAAGAGAAGAAGCTGACCTGGAATTATTGCCCTTGGGAGCAAGTTTGATGCAAGTCAGGAGTCAGAAAGCTTTGTGGTCTCAGCTGTTCTCTCAGAACCACATTCCCTTGTCATAGATCTATGTTGGCAAAAACAAGCATCCTTCCATATCTCTTAGCACCCCACCCTGACAGCTGTGCTGCAGACAATACCACCTCCATCACAAGTTTGCCATCACAAAGAGCAGAAAGATGCTTTGCACTGATTTCTACCTTCAGACATCTGTGATTAAGATAAAAAAATAGAGGAAAACAATTTAAAATGTGTTACGATAAGATTTGTTTTAAATATGTGTTTTATTTTTAACTAATTTCACTTTTATAGGAAGTTGCAGAGTTCAGAGGCCCCATACATACCTCACCCAGTTTCCTCTATTCTTAACATTTTACATTACCTTAGTACTTTCATCAAAACTATAAAGTTAACATTGGTAGATTGCTATTTACTGAATTAAACTTTATTTGAAATTCAAATATTTTTTCCACTTACATACTTTTTCTTTTCCAGAAGGAGGACATTTTTTAGCGTTGACTGATATGAATTTTTGTTTTTTACTTTATTTAGTTGTGAAATATGTATGCACATTTCTTTTTTTTTTAAAGATTTATTTATTTATGCATACAAGCTGGGGTACAGGACAGAGGCGTGGGGTGGCGAGAGGGTTCACCAGAGAGAGTGGGGGGCAGAACAGGCAGATCCACGGAAATACACTGCTGAGGGGAGCAGCGGGTGAGGCAGGAGATGTCTACCAGAGCCATGTGGAAATCTCCCCGGCCGGATGTCGAACACCCAGTGTTGTCGCTGCTGACAGCTCCACAGCGCAGCGCCCAACCACTGCGCCACCAGGGAGGCCCTGCATGCACATTTCTAAACAAAAAAGTAATGTTTAATGTTTAAAGCAAACAAGAAGCAGAATATCTATTCTATTTCTTAGAATCTCACGTTGCATTTTTTTTTTTTCTATCACAACCCTCTTCTGGCTCCCCACCTCAGAGACAAACATTAAACTTATTTTTATGGCAGTTACGTTTGTTTTTCTTTATTTTATTACCACCTTGATACTAACACCCCAATAAGGAGCTTTGCCTAATTTGAACTTAATAAGCATGGAAACAAGCTGCACTTATTCTTTTAATCAACATTTTGTTATATTTTATGTGTATCTATAGCTCATTCATTTTCATTGCTATATGACATTTTACTGTTGTTGTTTTATTATTTCCCCTTGTTCCATACTGTTTCCTGATCAAATAGACTTCTTGCCTCCTTGCTCCAAGGATGTATATACAACATAAATTCAGATTTAAATGCTTCTATAATAATAATAATAATAATAATAATAATAACTTTTATGATAAGTTATCATCATCATTGTCAAAGATTTAAAGTTAAAACAATAGATTCATTACAGATTCCTCCACCTCCACCCTATTAACATTTTGATCCAGATAATTCTCTATTGTGAGAGCTGTCCTATTCAGTGTAAGATGTTTAGTAACATCTTTGGCTTCTACTCACTAGGTGCTAGTAGCAACCACTCCATTTCTAGCTGTAAAAACCAAAATCGTCTCCGGTGAAAGCAAATCACCCTAACTGACAACTGTTGGCAAAGTAGTAAAGAGACAATCTATACTGCTCCAACCCCATGAAAATTCTCAGAAAGCAACACATACAATAAGATGCCAAAATAAATGCCTATGAGAAGGGCTTCACACATGGCCCTCAACTCGTGGCCAAACTCTGAGATTCAGTGTCAAATAGCCAAGGTTCCACATTGACTGATCCACAACACAAGAAACCCATGTTCTCCTTGTCCAGTAGAGCCCTGTGTCTGTGTTTACCTATTCTTATCAGGTCAGGAGAGCAATCTGATGTTTGGGCAGACAGGTTCAAGACAGTTGAAACAAAGTTTCCTGCATCCCAGAGAAATATAGAAGTTTTAAATGTTTCCTGAGCAGTCAAAGATTATGACAACACAGCACAGAAAGCTAGAGATCTGAGGAGGCCCGCAGCTGGAACAAGAAGGACACCACAGTAATCTGCATGCATCAAGGCTGAACGTTAGATTAAAACAAGAATGATGATGGCACCAAAGACTAGAAATTGTTTTCCCCATTGATGTCTTGGTTCTGTGTAAGCTCCCTAAGAAATTAGACACAGTACAGAAATGCACAGCAGACCTGAATGGACTAATAGTTACGATTCCACAGCTTTGCAGAATAGGCACTCAAGAGGAAATAACTGTTTAAAATAAAATAAAATCAGGGCAATCACACAAGGAAAAGAAATAAAAGGTATCTAGATTGAGAAGGAAGAAGTAAAGTCATCTTTATTCACAAATGACATAACTTTGTATATAAAAAAATCCTAAGGAACACACACACAAACCAAAAAAATTGGGAGGGGGGCACTCCCTGGTGGCACAGAGGTTCAACTCTCAGAGCTATCCAGGTATTTCTAGCCACTGTGGCCTGAGTTCATTAGACTGATCCCCAGCCAAGAAGCTAACCCACACAGAGCAACAGACTTCTCCTTTCTTGCCCTCTGCTCCCAGTCAGCAGTGTATCTCAGGAGATCTGCCTGTTCTGTTCCCCACTGTCTCTCTGGTGGGTGAATCCTCTCACCCTCCACACCTTTGGCCTACACCCCAGTTCTTGTATGCATAAATAAAGTAAAAATAAATCTTTAAAAAAATTCTTTTGAACTAATAAACAAGTACAGCAAGTTTTCAGAATATATAAAAGTTAATTTTATGTCTAAGTACTAGTAAATGAGCAATCCAGAAATTAAATTGAGAAAGCAATTCAAAAGAATGAGATATTTAGGAATAGACTTAACAAAATAAATATGCCAAACAGAAGATTTACGGAAAACTATACATATTGTTGAAAAAAACTAAAGGTGACATACTAAATAAAAAGACATCCCATGTTCATAGATTATTAAGATGGCAACACTTCTCAAAAATGTTCTATGGATTCAACAGATAATCGCAGTTGCTATTTCTCTTGCAGAAGTTGAAAATATGATCCTAGTATTCATATAGAAATGCAAGAGACACAGGATAGCCAAAACCAGCCTGATAAAGAACAAGGCAAAAGAACTTCCACTTCCACTATGAAGCCACAGTTATTAAGACAGGATAGTATTGGCATACGATAGACATGGATAAAATAGAGTGAAGTAGAACTGAGAGTCCAGGAATAAACTTTCACATTTATGGCCAACTGATTTTCTTTCTTTTTTTTTTATAATTTCTCTATTGAAATTTTTATTCTGATTCTTAAAGATTCATTTACTAAAAATTATTTTTATATAACTTTTTTATTATTATTCATATATTTTACATTATTGTGTATTCCCTGTAGGTTACCCACCACCAATTCACCTGTGTGTTCTTTTCTCCCCCGTTTTGAGCGCTTAACCTCCCTTACTGAAGGTCTCTTTGTTATTTGATTCCCCTTTATTCCTGTTATAAGTGAAACCATTCGATATTTTTCTCTTTCTTACTGGCTTATTTCCTTGAGCATGATCTCTGCTAGCTCCATCCACGCTGCTGTGAATTGCATGTGTTTATCTTTTTTGAATGCTGAATAGTATTCCATTGTGTATATGTACCACATCTTCATGATCCAGTCATCCAACATCTGGGTTTTTTCCATATCTTAGCTATTGTGAACAATGCTTCAAAAAACATACAGGTGCATGTATCACTTTGGATTAAAGTTTTGTGTCCTTTGGTTAGATTCCGAGGAGTGGAATTGCTGGGTCGTGTGGAAGCTCCATTTTTAGCAATTTGAGGAAACTCCACACAGCTTTCCACAGTGGTTAGACCAGTTTGCATTCCCACCAGCAGTGTAGGAAAGGGCCTTTTTCTCCACACCCTCGCCAACATTTGTTGTTCCCTGTTTTTTTTTTTAATATGTGCCATTCTTGCTGGTATAAGGTGGTATCTCATTGTGGTTTTTATTTGCATTTCCCTGATTATGAGGGATGTTGAACATTTTTTCATGTGCCTGTTGGCATTTGTTTTTCTTTGGAGAAGTGTCTTTTAAGTTCTTCTGCCCAATTTTGGACTGGATTTTTTGCTTTTGTCAAGTCATGTGAGTTCTTCGTAGATTTTTGTGATTAGTCCCTTGTCTATTGTATGGAGTGCAAAAATTTTTTCCCAGTCAGTAGGCTGTTTCTTTGTTTTGGTTAATGTCTCTTTTGCTGTACAGATGTCTTTTTAGTTTGATGTAATCCCAGCTGTTTATCTTTTCCTTCACTATCTTTGCTTTGGGGGATATGTCTTTAAAAAATGTTACTAAGATGTATGTCATGTATTGTTCTGCCTATGTTTTCTTCTATATATATTTTATGGTTTCTGGTCTTGTCCAAGTCTCGTATCCATTTTCATGCATGGTGTGAGGTAGTAGTCTAGCTTCATTTTTCTGCATGTAGTCGTCCAGTTTTCCCAGCACCATTTGTTGAACAAACTGTCCTTGTTCCATTGCATATTCTTTCTTTGCACCTTTATCAAAGGTTAATTGTCCATATATACGTGGATTGATTTCTGGGTTCTCTATTCGATTCCATTGATCTGTGTGTATATTTTTATTCCAGTACCAGGCAGTTTTAACTATTATTATTCTTTGCTTTATTCTGTTCTTCTTAGTCATTCCTCTGCTGGTTTGTGCTTTAGGACTTCTTGGAGTATTATTTGGAGTGGGGGTTTAGTAGTAATGAATATCTGGAGATTCTGTTTGTCTGAGGAGGTCCTTATTTTTTCTTCATAGGGGAAGGAGAGCTTTGTGGGATAAAGTATTCTTGGTTTGCATTTGTTGATTTGGAATTTTTTTATTATGTCAGTCCATTGTCTTCTTACCTGTAATGATTCTTCAGAGAAGTCTGATGTCAGCCTGATTGGTTTTCCTTTATAAGCTATCTGGTTTTTCCCCCTTGTTAGCTTCATTATTTTTTCCTTGTTTTGCACTCCTAAGAGATTAACTATTATATGTCTTGCTGTGGATTTCTTTTCATTATGATAATATGGTGTTCTTCTAGTTTCCTGTAAGTCTATTTTCACATCTTTGTTTGTACTTGGGAAGTTCTCCTCGATTATCTGTTTGAATAGTTCCTCGGTTCCTTGGTCTCTCCTCACCTTCAGGGATTCCTATGACTCTTACATTTCCTTTTCTCATAGTGTCAGAGAGTTTTTGAGGTGTTTCCTCATTCATTTTCCCTTGTGCTTCTATTTCCTTTTCTTTTTTGGTTCTTCTTATGTCTGTATCTTCGAGAGTACTGATGCATTCTTAAATTTCATCCATTCTGTTTCTGTTGCTTTTCTTTGCATTCTTTAGCTCTTCCAATAACACTGGTCAACAATTTTTTATAAAAGTCATGTTACTGAAATAAAATTAGTCATTTCCTATCAATTTGTACATGCTCAACACGAATATGACAGTCAAATTCTAATTATGGGTCTAGGTTTTTTTGTAATCTGCAATAAATGGATGTTTACATCACAAAATGCATGCCAATAGTAATAGGCCTATGGTTAATACCTGTAAAAAATCAAATCATAGACTACTTCTTAGATTTCTCCGCTTGTCTCTTGGACAGCTGTTCAGGAGCATCTCTGGGTAGTGTCCAGCGTAGTCAGCCAGCATTGTAGTGGACCATTTCCCCTGGTATCTTTGTTCCATTGATGCAATGTCTTGATGAAAACATTTGCCATGTTCATCACTAACCATACCACAGTTTTCAGGGATGAAATTCATATGGGAATGAAGGAAGTGGATCTTTAGAGACATACTGCAGTCAAGTTTCTGATACTGCATCAGCATGTCTTCCTACAGTTCCTTGTAGTTTTCTGCCCTAACATTCCCAAGAAAGTTTGTAGACACTAAGTGGAAAGCATTCCACGCTTGTTTCGCATCACCCTGCAGCAAGTTGTTGAACTGGTCATCTTTGAAGAACTCTCAAATCTGAGGACCCACAAAAACTCCCTCTTTAATCTTTGCTTTGCTGAATTGAGGAAATTTTTCATGCCGGTTTTGGAAAGCTGGCAAGGTCCAGTCCATGGGTTTCACAAAATTCTTCATCAAACCTAGTTTGATGTGAAGGGGTGGTAGGAGGATTTTGTGAGCCTTGACCAGAGCTGGGTGCTGGATATTTTTCTCTCCAACTGCTACATTTTGTCTGCGAGTCCATTCCTTCCACAAGTAGTGCAATTCACTCGCTCGGCTATCCCACTCACATAATAAACACATGTATTTTGTATATCCCCGCTGCAGTCCCATTAAAAGGGTAACTAGCTTCAAATCACCACAGACGTGCCAGCTGTACTTGTTATACTCAATGGAATTCAATATCTGCTTTAAGTTATCGTATGTCTCTTTCATGTGGACAGCATGCGCTACTGGAATAGATGGAAAATGGTTTCCATTGTGCAAAAGCACAGACTTAAGACTTAGTTTAGAAGAGTCTAGAAATAGTCTCCATTCTTATGGATCATGAGTGATTTCTAAGGCATTCATGAGGCCCTCAATATCTGAACAGAATACCAGCATACTTTTCTTTATGAAGAAAGGCTCCAACTGCTGGCAGCACTTTCGATATAAAGTAATTGTGACATCTTCTTCTATAAGATTCCATTGTTGGAGTCTTGATCCTAGAAATTCTGCCTTGTTCTTGGATAAGTCAAAATCATGAACCAGGTCATTTAGTTCTTCCTGGGTTAGTCTGTGTGGGGTTGATGATGCATCACAGTGAAAATCTAGATCACTGCATGCTGATGGAACAGGAGAAGAATGGTCGGCTCACCCTTGTCCTCATCAGATGAATCAAGAGAATATTCTGCTGGAGGTTCTGGAATAGGAAATCCCTCACCATGTGGAACTGGTCTCAATGCAGACAGAATGTTTGGATAGATTAGTCTCAACTTCTTTTTATTAGCTCTCATTTTGAAGGTATTTCATATAATTAATTTGATATGTTTCACCGTGTACATTTATCCAGAAGGACTGCAACAACATCCTAAATCAGCTTAGAATGATGTAATATTGCATTGCATTGCATGATACTATATAAAGCTCTGTCAGAAAGGTTGAGCACTGAAAATACTTCAGACTTTGTGCAAGACAGTTTAAGCTACTGTTCCATAGAACTGCTATTATTTTATCTATTTATGCACAATACAGAACAGTAATGCCTCAAAAGTGTGTTAATAGCATGGACAATTTCTTCTCTATTTGTGGGGAAGTGACATTTGCCAAGTAGAAGAAAAGTATCACTTCTCAAGTGAAGAAGGCTTATCATCTTTACTTTGGATGCAAGGTTGGTGACCAAGACAAGCCTTGGGCCCCACATATATGCTATGCTACATGTATAATACAGCTTTCACAGTGGTTAAATGGCAAAAGACCATCAATGCCATTTGCAGTCCCCATGGTGTGGAGAAGTCGAGAATAATCTATCCAAACATTCTGTCTGCATTGAAACCAAGTTCCACATGGTGAGGGATTTCCTATTCCAGAACCTTCTTTTGCTTCATTATTCTACCAGAATGAGGAGGAACCAAGCAGAAGTAACAGTCTTTTATGTGGTTGCTTGGCTCTCTCCACACCATGGGGACTGAAAACTGCATTGATGGTCTTTTGCCATTTAACCACTGTGAAAGCTGTATTGTACATGTAGTACAGCATATATGTGGGGCCCAAGGCTTGTCTTGGTCACCAACCTTGCATCCAAAGTAAAGATGATAAGCCTTCTTCACTTGAGAAGTGATACTTTTCTTCTACTTGGCAAATGTCACTTCCCCACAAATAGAGAAGAAATTGTCCATGCTATTAACACACTTTCAAGGCATTACTGTTCTGTATTACTAAAGAAAGAAATGAAGGAAATGCAGGACATTAAAGGATTACACTGGTCAACATTGAGATTGTTACTGACTTAAAAAGGCCCTAATCTGTAGTATCTTGGTGTGCTGAAGATGATTATAACCCTGAAATTTTTTTTTCTGTATTGTGCATAAATAGATAAAATAATAGCAGTTCTATGGAACAGTAGCTTAAACTGTCTTGCACGAAGTCTGAAGTATTTTCAATGCTCAACCTTTTTGACAGAGCTTTATATAGTTCACTGCTGAAGTCAGCTTACTTCAGCAGCTGCCTGTCAGTTGTATTGCATTGCATCAGAAAATAATGGCAGTTACTAGAACCAATAAACAGAGTTACCATATGACCCAGTAATTCTCCCTAGTATATACCCAAGCAAAAGCATATGTCCATTCAAAAACTTGTAAAAATGCACTAAGCTTGCACACAAATGCTCACTGCAGTATTATTCTAAATAGCCGAGGAGTGCAATCAATCCAAATGTCTATGAATTTATGAATAATAAACAAATGTAATGTATCTGTACAATGAAATATTATTTAACAATAAAAAGGAATAAAATACTAAATCATATTTCAACATGGATAATGCTTGAAAACACTATTCTAAGTGAGAGAAGTGGGTAAAAAAAAGTCACATTTGCCTTATTCCATTTAAATGAAATGGAATAGGGAAATGTGCAGAGACAGAAAAGAGATTAACAGTTGCCAGGTGCTGAGGGAGATGGAATGGAGTGATAATAGTGGTCAACAGTGAGATCGTTACTGACTCAAAAAGGCCCTAATCTGTAGTATCTTGGTGTAGTGAACATGAATATAACCCTGAAAATGTTTTATTAGCTCTCATTTGGAAGATATTTTATATAATTCATTTGATATGTTTCACTGTGTAAATTTATTCAGTAGGACTGCAACAACATCCTAAATCAGCCTAGAATGATGTAACATTGAATCACATTGCATAATACCATCATGCACACAACATCCAGAGTTGATTGCATCATTTTCTGATGCAATGCAGTACTACTGCCAGGCAGCTGCTGAAGTAAGCTGACGTCAACAGTGCACTATATAAAGCTCTGTCAGAAAGGTTGAGCATTGAAAATATTTCAGACTTTGTGTGAGACAGTTTAAGCTACTGTTCTATAGAACTGTTATTATTTTATCTATTTATGCACAATACTGTACAGTAATGCCTTGAAAGTGCGTTAATAGCATGGACAATTTCTTCTCTATTTGTGGGGAAGTGACATTTGCCAACCAGAAGAAAAGTATCACTTCTTAAGTGAAGAAGGCTTATCATCTTTACTTCAGATGCAAGGTTGGTGACCAAGACAAGCCTTGGGCTCCGCATATATGCTGTGCTACATGCACAACACAGCTTTCACAGTGGTTAAATGACAAAAGACCATCAATGCCGTTTGCAGTCCCCATGGTGTGGAGAGAGCCTCCACAAGCAACCTCATAAAAGACTGTTATTTCTGCTTGGTTCCTCCTCTTTCTGGCGGAATAATGAAGCAGAAGAAGTCGAGAATAGTGTACCCGAACATTCTGTCTGCATTGAGATGACCGGTTCAACAACTTGCTGCAAGTTGATGCAAAACAAGCATGGAGTGTTTTTCGCCTAGTGTCCACAAACTTTCTTGGGAATGTTAGGGCAGAAAACTACAAGGAACTGTCAGAAGACATGCTGATGCAGTATCAGAAACTTGACTGCAATATGTCTCTAAAGATCCACTTCCTTCATTCCCATCTGGATTTCTTCCCTGAAAACTGTGGTATGGTTAGTGATGAACATGGTGAACGTTTTCATCAAGATATCGTATCAATGGAACAAAGATACCAGGGGAAATGGTCCACTACAAAGCTGGCTGACTACTGCTGGACACTCCCTAGAGATGCTCCTGAACAGCTGTATAAGAGACGAGCAGATAAGAAGTAGTCTATGACTTGATTTTTTTACAGGTATTAACCATAGGCCTATTACTATTGGCATGCATTTTGTGATGTAAACATCAATTTATTGCAGATTACAAAAAAATAAATCTAGAGCCAAAATTAGAATTTGACTGTCATATTCATGTTGAGCACATACAAATTGATAGGAAATGACTAATTTTATTTCAGTAACATGACTTTTGTAAAAGTTTGTTGACCAGTGTTACTAATGGATATGGACTTTCTCTTTGGTCTGATGAAAATATTCAGGAATTAGACAGAGAGATGAAAATATTCAGGAATTAGTGTTAATAACTGTACAACTTGTGAATATACTAAATATCTCTGAATTGTAAACTTTAAAAGGGTGAATTTTATTGTACATGAATCTGTTTCACAAAGTTAGCACTAATAATCAAACGCTAAAGTTTAAAAATATAATTAAATGTTATGTATCTTATAAATCTGAGTTTATATCCTGAATGCTACACTGGCTAAAATTATTCTGTTACCACCCCCCCCTTATTTTAATTTTTAAATTTGTTCTCTTGACAGCCTTAACAGCACTGCATGTCCTTGGGGTTCGTGGGCTGACTCTTTCCCCACCTGTCTGCACCTCTGGAATTACCCTAGACTTGCCAAAAGCACCTTTGGGGATGATGTGTGCCTTAATTTCCACAATTCTGAAGTTTGTGGAGTGTGTTATAAATATTGACTCTATTTTTTACTATTTTTCTGACAAAGAACAACCCTGCTTTTATTTCTCTCTTCCTTCTCCTTTACCAATAATTCTTAAATTTTTATTTTCAATACTCACCTTGTAGTCTTTAACTGCTCACACAACAATTCACAGTTAACTACTTTAATTTATCTATACATAAATACAAAGGGGGGTGTGGGAGGGAAAGAAAGTTTCTGATTCAGGAGGTGTGGGTACAGATTGAGAATTTGCATTTCTAAGAATTTTCCAGGTCAGGCTGATACTGCCAGGCCAGGGGTCACACTTTGAGGACCACTGGTCCCAGCTCTCACCACCCCGTGGCTGGCCCTGCTTTCCCTGCTTCAGACTATCCTGCATAACACTGACCTTCTCCACATCTAGACATTGCACCTGAGGACCTAGGTTCATTACCCTCATATTCTTTCTGCCTCACTCAGTCACCCCACACAGATTTAGCAAATAAGATTCTTCACTGCCTGAATCAAACCTTCGTTCTGAATTCAAATCCCTGCCCACCAGGGTCTGAAATTTTGACTTTGGGCAAATCTCAACCTCTTCACATTCCACTCCACTTCTGTAAAATGAAATAAGAATACCAATTTTGTGGAGCTATTGTGAGGGTTAAATGAGAATTTTGAAGGGCTCAGCACAAGCAAATGGACAGCAGGCACTCAATAAACCCTTGCTATTATTGTTTCTCACTCTGACCCTTAAGTATATAATGCATGCTTCCCCTCCTTATCTTTAACTTCTCCCAAATCTTAAATATCAGCCCTTTCTGCCCAGGCAAGCCCTTTCCATGCTTTCAGAATTTGCCTCAAATCAATCCCGCTACTGAGCAGTCTAGCCCAAGAAATGTTCTCTCCATCTGAAATTTAGAGTTCTTAGCTGTCTTTATGATTCATTAGTCCAGGATCTCATACTGCCCTATAACACCCTCTCCACTACTGTATTAATTAATTGTCACATATTTTCAATTAAATTGTAAGCTCCTTGACTATAATAAGCTCATGCAATGCTTGCATGTTAATGTCCGTGGGCCCTTCTCTTGAATAAGCCTCAAGCGATATTTGAGGAATGAAAATTCTGTCCTTAACAGACTCAACAGAGAATTAACTCTTACAATTGTATGCCATGTACAGAAGTAACTAGCAACACAAAAATATCAGTTTTAAAACATCTTAGCTTAGGATTTAATTTGACTGCATTGGCATTGGCTCTGTTTTCAGCACAGCTTGGGTATTTTTTCTTAAGTATGAGTTTCTTGGCTGCAGTGGGGTTGCCACTCTAGTGAAACCTGGAACTGTGCCATTGAAAACAAGTGAACGCCATGTCAGGGAAAATCAAGAGCCAGCTCTTGGGGTTTTGATTTTCCTCCCTCCCAGATTTAAAGGAACAACTCTTCCCCAGTGAGACAACAGATAGTGATGTGAACTACTCTTGGTCTACATAATGCGTTCCCAAAAAAGACAGAAACAAGGTGGAACAAATGATTTCCAGCATTCTCTGAATTCTTGGGACAATGTTGAAATAGGCATTTTTCTGAGGAAGGCGTTGCAAGTTATTATGCTTGGCCACTGCAAATCAGGTCTTTTCCATCCAAAGTATTTTAACTTTTGCTTGTTATTATTTCTGAAGAAACATTTTTGGATCTTATCTTTCCCCTCCACTCTCATGAATATGGTCAAAATAACTCCCCATCACTGTTGGGCTAGGTGCCAAGTCTGCCACCACATCCAGCTGCGTCCACCATTCCTTTGTGGCTGTCTAGTTCCTGGTCATTTCATAGATGATAGGAACTCTTCCATCAAAGGCTGAACACTTAACAGTTCCCATCATCTTTTCCATGAGCTATCATTTATTTGAATACCTGCAATTGCTAAAGTTTTAAATTTAATATCCCTGTTTAATCTTCAGAACACCTCATATGGGAGATTGTATATTTCCATTTGACAAAGAACATAAATAAGACTTAAAAGCAACCAAAGAGCTAGATAGCACAACCATAAGTGATGAGCGTTTGACTATCGGGGCTACAGGAGACAGCAAGGAGTTGGGATGATAGATTCCAGAAAAGTCCCCTCTTGGGGCATGGATGTGCTTGCTGGACAATTTGCTGCTTCTCTGTGTGGCGCCTTGCAATACCACAGCCAGTGCCATAAAGTATTCTGTCATAGTGACTTGCATTTTTCTTGCCTTGGTCTCTTTCCCTCACCCTCACTGCCATAAGTTTGTCCCTCCCAAACAAAATACCAATACTTTATATTTTTTAAAGATTTATTTATTTATGCATACAAGCTGGGGTACAGGCCAGAGGCATGGGGCTGCGAGAGGGTTCACCAGAGACAAAGTTGGGAGCAGTACAGGCAGATGGATGGAAATACACTGCTGAGGGGAGCAGCGGGCAAGGCAGGAGAGGTCTGTCACACCACGCGGGAATCTCCCTAGCTGGGCATCGAACCCGCATCACCGCTGCCGACAGCTCCACAGTACAGAGCTTAACCGCTGCGCCACCAGGGAGGCCCTAAAATACCAATACTTTAATCCTTGCCTTGCGCTCTGCTTCCTTGACCTGGGTTAAGATAATCATTTCATATTCCTATTTTAAAATATTGTATTACTATTTAAAAATGATTCATTGAGCCATGAAGAGAGTAGCAAGCATAATAGCATAAACTAAAATTCAGAAATACATCCCAAATACAAGCAGTGGGTAGGAATCTTTTGTGAATATAGAATGTAAGTCTGTGTAAATTACTCAAGTGATTATTTCACTTGTTAAATAGAAAAGTCAAGTGATCTTGTATTGTCTTCTATGAAACTTTATCAAACTTTGACTTCAATTTCAAACAAGACTCTCTGAGCTCTGTCATAGAACAATTGAGTTTACACTAGTACAAGATTATGCTTTGCAGCATGCAATTTGGTTGCAGAGACCAAAACCCTATGATTCAAACTCCCACTCCTTTTTAGTAGAGCAAGTAGTTCATTTTGCTGCCAAGACTCTAACAAAACCAGCCTCAAATCTACAAATATTATGCCAGGAGAAAAAGCAGAGAAATTTATTCACAAAATTCCTATGTGAAGTATCTCTGTGGACATGACATAAAATTCAATGTCATAAAATGTGGAAAAGCCATTACAATCATATGTATATGAGAAGATATTTTACTTTATAGCTTGATAAAAATGCCCATGTCCAAAATATGACTCAATCTCTGGCATATTTACAAGCCAAGTTCGGCTAGACTACGTGCTGCTAAATAAACCCTGAAACCATGCCTTTATAAAGTCTGAGGCAGCTGAGTAGAAGTGTAGAAGTGTCTTCCAATATTACTGCCACACAGGAAAAAATGGAGGAGGCACAATGGTTCTTAAATACCTTGGTCTGGAAATGACGCACTGGGAAATGCCGGGAGGAAACAGCATGGAGACAACATAGTCATTGTCCCTGCCATAGTACCTGTATGAGAGAAAAGAATGACCAACTTTGTGGTTGCCAATGAGAACTCATGCTATAAAAAAATGGTGTGTGTGATTAAATAGCAAGGGAGATGCGATGTGACCTGGACGAGCTGCCTTAGGATGGATGCTGATGGGGGATGAGCTCTGTGCAGTAAGGTGGGGGGTCTTGGCAGGTAAAGAAAGAGGTTTCAGCTGAGTATCAATCCATACCAGGGTATCCCCAAAAAGTATGTAGGAATCAATTGCATACTCCTAATCTTAAATCAGTACTCAAAAACCCAGAAAAGTGCATTTATAATCTAAATTTATGTTTTTTTTTCAATATATGCATTTGGATTCTAAGTGCACTTTCCTTGTGGCAAGAAATAAGCTGCAAATATGAGGTGCTGCTTTTCCAAAAGGCATTATGATGGCTGTCAAAGTAAAGAATGCTCATGTGAGGTTTTGAAGTGAAGAATGATAATTTCAGTAAAGATCGTTGCTTTCATCATTTTGAAATCATGTGGTTTCAGGAAATTTGTTCAAGTGACAAATTTGAACTGAAATTTTCAGTATCTTGAAACACTTAAATCAATCACTTCAGACCCAAACTATAAAATATCTTAGCATTGAGAATAAGCTTTCCAGACTTCATAAGATGACTTAGCTGTATCCCAAGTGACTCAGTCCCTGAGAGCTGATACTTCTCAACTCGAGGTAATTTCCTTTGTTCATTAGTGAAGTATTGTTGGGCAAGTATCACCAGCACATTGTTGGGCATATTTAAAACTGAAGCCAAATATTGAAACAGAACATAAGGAAATTACTCCCAGGGATGTACAAGAGTGAATTAGGCATCAGGCCATTCATTATTCTCTCCTAAGATAAAATATTTCACCTCTCAGCCTTTGAGCAGACAATACCAACAACATCCCCCAACTCTATGGTGTTCAGAGTCACTTAAAGAGAAATCTCTCCACAGTTTCTGAACATTTGACAATGTCACCAAACACAAAAGGCTCAAATTCATTATAAATAAAAAATAAGAAAAAACAAATGGGAATCTTGTCTGTGCATCAATCCATTTACTTTCTATCTAGACATGTATTTTTGATGCAAACCTAAGAAATTATTATCCCTATTACTATTTAAAATGTTATCAAGTATTTTCCTTTAAAATTGTGGTGAATATCTTCAGTTTTCCTGAAATTGCCTGAAAAGGCATCATGCAAAATTAAATGGCTCAGAGAAGAAAAAGAAAAAAAAAGTTCCATGAACATCCTCAGCAGCTCAATATGTTTCAAGAACACTCTTGACTTCTCTTTGGACAGCTTTTAAGGGGTCAGTAGAGTTGAAGGACTTATCTTCTGGTATCTGTTGGCTTCTAGACCCCAAAGGAGGCTAGGCCATCGGGAAGCCTATAACTTGTATAGCCCCAGAAACCTTTATGGTCCCTGCTGCTTATGTTCCCATTGCCGCATAGTTGGCAGTTCTGTGTGGGAATATCAAAATACTTAGGCTCAAAATGGTGAATTTCCATCCAAATGTAGAGTAGGTAGTGATTAATTTAAGGTTAGAGGACAAAAGCAACTATTGGCCAAAGGAAAAGGTCTCTCTGCTCAAGGTTATGTGCCATGGGGAGGTAGGAAGTTTTGTTGATGCTGTGGAGTGTTTTTTTTTTAATATATATTTTTATTGTTATTTATGTCTTTTACATTTTGTATTCCCCTTGGGTAGCCCACCACCAATTCACCCGTGATCCATCTCCGTGGTCCCTTGTGTTCTTTTCTATTCCATTTTGTGCCCTTTTCCTTCCCTCCCCCTGCCTCCCCCCATTCCCTGCTGATTGTCTCTCTCCTATTTGGTTTCCTTATAGTCCTGTTATAAGTGAAACTATTCGATATTTTTCTCTTTCTTTCTGGCTTATTTCACTGAGTATGATTCCCTCTAATTCCATCCATGTCGCTGCAAATTGCATGTGTTTATCTTCTTTGAATGCTGAATAGTATTCCATTGTGTATATGTACCACATCTTCTTATACCACAGCATTTCTCAACTTCGCCCTCCGTCCCCCAACCCCCTCTCTCCAACTCTCTGTAAGAAATATACTTTTGGGGCCTTCCTGGTGCCACAATGGGTTAAGTCTCAGCACTATGAAGCTATCCGCAGCCACTGCACAAGTTCAATTCTGGCCAGGGAGCTATTCACATGGCACAGCAGACCTCTCCTGCCTCTCCCACTGCTCCCCTCAGCAGTGTACTTCAGTAGATCTGCCTGTTCTGCTCCCCACTCTGTCTATGGTGAATTGTCTTACCACCCCACACCTCTTGGCCTACACCCCAGTTCTTGTATGCATAAATAAATGAATCTTTTTTAAAAAAATGTTTTGTAACATGACCCAGCATCACAAGAAGGTATTATACCTCAGTTTCTACTGAATGTGTATCCTCTTTCACACCATTGTAAGGTCAAAATGTACACACATACATTTACATAGACAACAGAAATAAAATTTTCCCAAATCACTATTTCTCCCCCATCCTTTGAAATGCACTCTGTTTCCCATTCTGCATCATTTTTTTTTTCTTTAAATGTTGCTCAGATGGAGAACAGATCAGTGGTTTTGAACAAGATGAGTGAGGGAGGATGGGGGTATAAAAAGGTGACATCTACTTTTTGGTAAGTGAGAAGTTCTATGTCTTGATTATGGGTATGGTGGTTATACAAATGTATACATGCGATAGAATTATACACACACATAAAGTTGTGCATATAAAAACTGGTGAAATCAGGGCCTCCCCAGTGGCGCAGCGGTTAAGCGCTGCGCTGTGGAGCTGTCGGACGCGAGTTCGACGCCTGGCCGGGGAGATTCCCACATGGCGCGGCAGACTTCTCCTGCCTCGCCCGCTGCTCCCCTCAGCAGTGTATTTCTGATCTGCCTGTTCTGCTACCCGCTCTGTCTCTGGTGAGCCCTCTCGCTGCCCCATGCCTCTGGCCTGTGCCCCAGCTTGTATGTATAAATAAAAAATAAATCTTAAAAAAAAAGAATAATTACATTTAAAAACAAACAAACAAAAAAAAACATTTAAAAAGAACTGGTGAAATCTGAATAAATTGAGTTGTCTGTAGTTAAATGTGCTGTGCCAATGTCAATTTCCTGGTTTTGATAATGTACTATAGTTATGTGAGATGCTGCCTTAGCTCAGGGGAGGGGAGGGGCGGGGCTGGGTGACTGGTACATGGAACCTCCCTGAACTATTTTTGCAATTTCTGTGCATCTGTGATTACAAAACTTCCTTGACTTGCAATGAGGTCATTTCCAGATAATCCCATTTTAAGTTAAACATATGTAAGTCAAAATCTGACTGAGAGCCGGATCTCACTGCCATAGCCTGGCATCACAAGAGGGTATCGTACCTCAGTTTCTACTGAATGTGTATCTCTTTCACATCATTGTAAGGTCAAAATAATGAGTCCATCCATCATAAGTATGCCATATTACATATTTCAAAACAAAATTTCTTTTTTTTAATGTTACTCAAGATCCATTAAATTTATACGATGAAACCACAATCCATGGTTTAAAAATTAAAACTTTTTCACTAAGAGTGGGCATTAGATCAACAAGCAGCTGTGACTACATGAACTGCTTTATCTGGAGAAGTGTATCAGCCTATGCAGACCAATATTTGAACTGGCTGGAACTCTACAACTTTAATTCCCATTAGTCATTCAATAAAGGTGGATGCCAAGGGTTGCATTTAGTAAAGGGATTTTTGTTCTATTTTGTCTATTTACCGTCCTTTAAATGCCCTGCCCTTTTTCACCCCCCTCCACCATTTTTTAAAAGAGGCAATTGCTCCTTATTACACCACTTAAACATTAGAGCAATATTTCTCAAAGCAAGGTCCTAGACCTACTCCCCTCCTTGCTTCTGCAATATGCTAAGAATACAGATTCCTGGTACTCCTGAGACATACTTAATTAGACTCTTTGGAGTTGGGTTAAGAAATATGTGTTTTAAAAAAATTCCCTGGAGATTTTTATGCACACCAATTTGTTGAGAGTATTGAAGAAGTTTTTTAAAATCAGATACATGAGATGACAATTGCAATGGACACTGAAAATTAATTTGAGTTTAAAAGTTCCTCTGTTGTGAAAATAGGATTCCTAAGGTTGCTTTCTTTCCAAAATATAGACTCCTTAAGTAATAAAGTTGTCAGTGTTGACATAAGCCACATTTCCTGTCTCTCATGACAAAAACTGTCACTTTAGTGACTCAGTCACTTTAGTGACCCAGTTTCTCCAAGTGTGAGGACAGAAATTTCAGTAATCTCCCTAACTCATAACACTTCCTTAGATAATGAGCCTTTGTTCTCAGATGGAAGTAATTTCATTAGCATAAGTGGATGCATATTTTATAAATACAAGCGCATGTGTTTCATATTCTACGCATATTTATTTACACATTCTGTAAACACATGTATACAGAGAGCCACATGAACATTTTTAGAGGAGCACATGGAACGTTGTGCACGTGTAAATACCACAGTTGATGACTTGGGGGCTTTTTTCTCAAGCGGCAAATCAGTTGCCATTCAGAGGCTCACAGGAACCTCCCTTACCACCTTTCTCCACGGTAAAAATGTACCCTGCAATGAGTCGGCCTCTGGAATTTTCTCAACCTCCCTTCTGCCCCCTCAGAAAGTCCTGGCATTTTAAGCTCTAATTTATTGGAAAAATTAATTCATCCCCCAAATATTAATGATTTCTGTTGAGTCAGTAATGGCCTTCCCAGATACCATGTATCTAAATCTCCAATACCTAACCTTAGTGAAGAGAAGTCAAATCAGGTTGATGAGATAGCCATTTCCTGCCATGTGATCTTACAGTCTGCTTCTGCGAACTCTAAAGGGCTTGAGTGCACTTGGAGTCAAGAAGAAATGTTCCTGGAAAATGAGCCTTGTACAAAGCAGAGCGGGAGGGGGATTTGGGGAGGTAGCAGCAGGGACTCTGGGATCTTAAGAGTGTTCTTGAGTGTTCTGCAGAAGTTTGACATAGACCCGAATACTATCTCTTGCCTCAGAAACAATCAGTTCACTACAGTCCATTGTTTCCTGAATTAAAGTCTTTTTTTAACGAGATACTAAATATAATGTAAAAGACAAAAGACTTTGCAGTAGAAAATATATTCCCCTAGTTCTCTTTATTTAAATGTTTTGATGTGTCCTACTCCAGAAACTGTGATACTTTCTTCCCTCTCTTTAAATTTGCTAGGACTTATTTTTTTTCGGATAAAAAAAGCAAAAATAATTCCACACTTTTTTTCTGTTTCCTGTTGAGGATTTATTATGTGCCAGACACATGTTAAACCCTTAACACCCATCTTTATAAAATAAATAAACACATGGGGCTAGATTCTTATTCTCACTTTACAGATTAAAAAACTGTATATTCAGGGCCTCCCTGGTGGCTCAACAGGTTAAGTCACAGCACTGTGAAGCTATGCAGAGCCACTGCAGCACGAGTTCAATCCCCAGCCAGGGAGATTCCCACATGGCGCAGCAGACCTCTCCTTTCTCACCCACTGATCCCCTCAGCAGTGTATTTCAGTCAATCTGCCTGTTCTGCTCCCCACTCTGTCTCTGGTAAATCCTCCCCCTCCACACACGCACCTCTGGCCTGCACCCCAGATTGTATGCATAAATAAAATAAATCTTTTAAAAATTTGCATGTTCAGAAAAAGCCAAGCGCTTTCTCAAGGTTAAACAAGCAATTCATAGCTAAGCCAACATAGCGTCCCCTCAAAATTTGTGTACTTCCTAGAACCTCAGAATGTGACTTTATCTGGAAATAGGGTCATTGCAAATGTATTTAGGTGAGATGAGGGCATAGTGAAATCTGTACTTCAATATGACTACTCCACTTATAAAAGAACAATAGACAGACACATAGGGAAAAAGGCAGGTGATGACAAAAGAGGGAGAGGTTGGAACTATGAGGATTGCCAGTAATGCCAGAAACTGGAGAAAGACATGGAGCAGATTCTCCTCTAGAATCCTCAGAGACTCTGTACTGTTGATAATTTGCTTTCAGATTTGTAGCTTTCAGGATTGTAAGAAAGTAAATCTCTGCTGTTTTAAGCTGCCCCTTTGTGGTTCCAGAAGCCCTTGGAAACTATGACTGCAGGCAATATAAGATATAACCTGTTTACTGCAGAAATGTTAGAAAACAAAGAAGAGAATTTACAAGGTGCTCATGAGCCCATGTTCCAGAACCAATCACCATGGACTGTATAATTTCGGGTATTCTTCACTTCCTCTCCACAACCATTCCACTTAATTTCACCTTTTAAAAATAGCAATGGCTCTCTCTCTTAAAAATAGCAACTCTCTCTCAAAAGTTGTGTAACTTTTTCTTTTGTTGTTTGAACAGCTGTTCTCTTTATGGGATGTGTTTGTAAAAAATGAGAACACTTGTAAACCCCAGTAGCCTCTGTATTTGTTCTTCCTCTTCTTCATCACCATCATCATCATCATCATCATTTCAGCTCATTGGAGTGAATCCAGTTGAAACGATAATCAGACCCACCCTTGATCTGGAACATTGGTACTACAAATGGAACAGCTGACTATGAGTGAGATCCCCAGAAGATGGCAGTGTGGCTCACAAAACCACACCATCCAGTAATGGTCTTTTTACCACCAGCCTATAACTTCCTCTGGAACAACAGCAGACATTGAGCTCCAGGCTCTCTGTGAAGGAGCCTGGAAATAACAGTGGACCACTGTCTAGCTGGACAGGCCACTTGGACTGAATATTTTCCAACTTTGCAAGGTTCTTCCTTCTTATTAAAGAGAGAAACATTGAACTCTTAATTTAAAGACACTCATAGTTCAGCTATCATATATTTTCTGTCAGCAATCTCTTGATGTGTCAGCCATAATCTCTATCTTCTGTCCACAACTTATCTGAGAGTTTAAGGTATGCATCTCAGTACCTATTGTGGATTCAAAAAAGAGAGAAGACTGACAAATGAAATGTAGAGAACTGGGACACACCAAGACAACAGAACACCAGTGCTTGCTACTTCTTCAGTGCTACTGGGGCTGTGTGATTCTGGGCTACTCACCTAACCTCTCTGAGACTGTATCCTCATTTGTTTACTTTTTTTTTCATGGCAATAACGTCTGTTATGCTGATTCTGCACTGTTGTGGCACAACTCAAATTGGCCGAGAAAATGTTGCTTAAAACTATATAGTATTAGGTTTATTATCAATTATTTTCATAGGTATGGTCTAGCAATGATTCTCAAACATTATCTTGAATCAGAACCACCTGGAGGGCTTATTAAAGCATGAATTGCTGGACCCCACCCCGGAATTTCCCACTAACTCTGGAATGATAGGGGCTGGGGGTTACACAGAAAATTTGCACCTGAAACAAATTACCAGGTGCTGCTAATGCTGCTGGTGCAAGAAGGACACTTTGAGAGCCACCATGTTAAGAGAAATTGGTACTTTTGAGGCTTCTAACATTTCTTGAAACTACCTACATTTTACCTACTTTTTAAACCCAAAATTAAAGAAATTTAAATAAGGGAAAGTTAAAATCTGTTCAGTCAGTGGACTTAGTGTTTAAGAAGGCAAGGAACTGTTCAGCACTTTTTTAAAATTTCCATCCAAAATCACGAATATGATTTTAATTTCTGAACTTAGAGCTTGTGGCTTGGGTTTAAGAATGAAACTAATCATAGGTTTAGGAAGACTGGTTAAAGATGATGATCAGTCTTCTACATTGGGAAGATGAACAGACTAGGGAGATTTAAAAGTGAGGCTTGGAGGAACCAGAAGCTCAGAGAAGGTTATAATCTAAAGAAAACAGATATAGATATCTAAAAAAAAAAAAAAAAAAAAGTCCAATGAGTTAAAAGGCAGCTTTGATAGAATTAGCATCCAACAAAAACTAACAATATTATAGGCACTGAGTCAAGTGTTTCGTTATAACATCCAATTCTCTATTGACCTATCAGGTATATAACTATGCTAAACACATAAAATAGACATTTTTAAATAAAAAATAATGAATAGCAAGCAATACCACTTGGCTCAAACTAAAAATCATTATTTCCATTTTATTAATAAGGATTTTAAGCTACAGAGAGTAAAGCCATGCACTTTGGAGTCATTTGGCTAAAAAATGGTATAGTTCATTTTGAACCCTAATCTGATAAACTCCAAAGTTCATTTTCTTTCCACTACACTGTGGTGTTAGCAAAAAGTTAAATCTTAGAGATGCCATAAGCTACTGCACTGTTTATATTGTCAACTGATCAACATTTCTTTTAATAACTTACAGTTCTTTACTCTTCCTTTATACTCATAAATAATGCACTTCAGGAGAATTGATGTACTATCTTGAAGGAGCCCTAAGTACTCAAAGAACCACAAATGGCTGTTTTCAGGTTATCAAATTTTAATAACATTATTTTGTTTCAATATTGCATTTGTCCTTTTAAAGGGACTGTTCCAAAAATGTAATGTGACTATAAAGTGGTAGGACTCTTCATAGTCATGAACAAAAGGCTATCCCTTCTTGTGATAACACTCAGAATTCCGTAATTTTTTTTAGAATTCTAAGTACGTAACAATGCCTCCTTAAACAAGAGTAGATAAAACACAAAGGGGAGATGGTGAGCTAAACAAAATATGATCAAAATTAATCTAGAACTTATCGATGACACTTCTAGTTATGTCATAAGATGATAATAATATTAAATTTTGGTGATTTCTCAAGAGACTGCAATGGGAGTGGTTTTAACACACAATCAAGTTGAATATTTAGTTACCTCTTCTTTAGTGTCCATTATTGAAAGTTTTCTCTTATGGTGGGTCATTTAATCCTAAATGTACACTACTAGGTGCACGGCACCTAGAAGAACATAATAAATACGGAACAAATAGGTGATATTGAAAGGCCAGGGTTTTTGTATCATTGTACCAGACAGTCAAGCAACCACAACGCTAAACATTGGGATGAAAATAAAGCAATAAACATTTTCCTCACTACTCACATTGTATCTACAAGAAAGTTTCAGTGCCCTGACAATGATTGGTGATATATGAATACAGATGATACATGGACAGAACAGAAACAACTTTGGAGTTTATGATATTTTGACTCTACAGTATTAAAGAGGGTTAAAACATGAGTATCTGAGTTTAGATTTAAATCTTTCTACACACAATGGATGGAAAACATTGCTATTTCCACAGTACAAACAGCTACTCTCCAATAACTGCTTCTTCCAGTTGTGACAATATTAGATGTAGGCACACAGGGGCCTGTGCCAGAGGTTTAAATTTATAAACAATGGGGTAAACTGACTAGTATGGGATTCCTTATGCCCACTTTCCCTTAATTAAGGATCGTGATCACAATCAACATATGATGCTTCATGGGAAGAGTCAATTTGGACACTTGTTCACCAGAATCTCCTCCTTGTGTAGTTCCAAGCCAGAGTTGTCCAAAAGAGGAATCTTAATGAGGAAATGAAGCAACCACCATAGTTTTTGGAATGTCACCATGATTAGATGCAATGACAGACTGTCCTAGAAGTGCTGGCAAGTTCCAGATTGTTGTGTCCACTGTGCTCCATACCTCATTCTTCTTCTGACTTCTGGCCTGGTGACTAATGACAGGCTCAGACTCATAACCAGATGCCCATGAAGCCATTAATACAGAAGCTTTTCCCCCAGCTGCTTCTTGGTGATCCCCCTTTGGAGACCTAGCATTGACTGACTCTGAATCCTCTGATTTCTAAAGCCCTCAGTCCTCCAGCACATTCACCATTGTGTAAGTCCTCCTTCCAGTGACAGATCCCGTATTCCATCACTCACAGTAGTTTTGCAATCCCCACTGCATTCTGATGGAAAATATAGCAATTTCCAGAGGTAGATAAAATTGCTTTGAAATAATGTATAATTATCAATTTAAATATCAAGCAATTCAGAAAAGTACAGAAAGAAGACAAAAAAGTCACCCCAGATCCCATTTATTCAGTCCCACTAACCAAAAAATAAATTTAGAGCTAATTCCCTACAAACTTACCTTTGGAGTTTGTGCATTTGCAGAAAAGAGAAGACCATCATAATGTATGTGGGTAAATAATTCAATTTCATGCCACTACTAACTTACTTTCTATTTGTAGATATTTTTATTAAAAATTAGGATTGTTTATTTAGCATTTCATAAACCTTTTCATAAGCATGTATGTTAAAAAAAACTAAGTGATAATTATCACTTCTTTTGGACCATACAAGATATTTTTGCTGTAATGATAACCCAAATTGCAAGGACTTTCCCTCTTCACTCTAAAGAAGTAGAGTCAAAAGTAATTTGTGGAATCATCCATTTCTAACTTGAGTATCATCGCATGTTTTCCCAGAACAGTTGTTTCTTGGGAAGGAGTCCCGACACTGGGTAAGATGTCATAGCAACAGTTTAATCTAAGAAAATTGTGGAAATACATCTACCCAGACTTACACACCATGCATGCTTTTAACCACGGAAGACCCAAATACAACATGAGAAACTGAAACCATTTTTTTCCTTTAAAATAATCCCTGAATCCCTCACCTGTGAAAACATGTTGGGAGAGAAAATGTTAGCCTTTTCCCTTTGCCAGAGATAGACCCCAAGCCCTTCAACTCACAAACTCTCCACCATGAGCCCAGAATAGAATTACGGAAGTAGGCTGAGCTGTGCTTGATGGACAAGTGAGCAGCTTATTCACTAGCTTGGGGCTCCCTCCTATAGACCAGTTTCCAGAACATCAGTATGAGGCTGTGTCATGAACAGTGTCATGTGATTACATCATTTGAACTTCTCAAATAGGTAAAAGCTCAAATACTTAGTCTGCAAAAGCTACGAGCAATGCAGTAATGTAGTTAACTGCCAGTCCAAAGATTCAAAGTTCAGCTCTAGCTGACATTGATATAGTCTTGGGCAAATTACCTACCTCTCTGTTGTGCAGGGTGAAGACAGAAATGACATAATGTCTGTGAAAAGTTTTGTGAGTGATAAAGTGCCATGCATGCATGTGTATTAAGGCAATCCAAGTGACTGCTCTGGTGTGTTCACCCAAAGCATTTTCTAATTTTTTTTTTTTTACAAATTTAGGGCTCAGGACCCTAAATTCTCAGGATTACCTCTCACTCTATCATTCTGCTTCCTCTGAATCCCATTTCTTTTCATCTCAGGTTCCCTACTTGCTATTCCTGCTTCATAATATGTCAACTTAGATATGGAATTTGAACTTTTCCTCAGTTTTGCCCCCAAATTTCACACAAGTTCTGTTCTTATAGCAGATTTTACTAACATTTTTGAGATAGCAGAGGGGGTTTCAAGGCAGAAACTCCAAATACCTTAAAACTGAGTGTGAAATGCATGCCTACGTTCTCCCTTTTCTCTTGCTACACTCCAATCTAACAAGTCCCTCCTTGCCTATTTAAAGTACTACCTACATTCTGCCCAAGCAAGTCACTATTACCATGGAGTCTCCCTTTTGTCTTCTTTCCCAGTCTTTCCAGAGGGAAGGGAGGGATGCAGAAGTTTTATTTCTCCTGCTGTATAAATCGTGTCACCACCAACCCTCCCCCTAAGAACAAAAAAGTTATAGTCCATTTATCAGCTTTCTTTTGAATCATTCATTCAACAAATTCTGACTTCCTTCAATGTGCCAGGACCTATTCTCGATGATATTATGCAGCCACAGCAGACCAAAATCCTGCCATTGTGGAGTTTATTTTCCAGAGAAGGGATATATGCATAAACAAGTACATCATTAAACCAGTGTGCGTCAGATTATTGGAAAAGATAAAGCAGGATAGGTTGAAATGATGTGAGTACCATGCCTGGGAATGGATCGTGTGTCTCTTGGGAAGGATTTTCTGGAAGGGCCTGTGTAAAGACCTTGAGGCAGGTCACCTTCCCATCTGTGTTCTCTATACAAAAGATAAGATTTTGCCTTTAGCTTAGCTCAATATTAAGAACTCCTTTAGGGTCCCAGAAGTTCCTCAAATTTATCCTTACCTTCCTTTCATATTTTCTGTTGGTACCCTTCCTAAATATATCTTGAGCTTTTCTGTTCCTCTCCAGTTGACCTCCCTTTGCACTTATTTGTGCATTCATTTGTCCCCTGGACTATAGAACACACCTTCCTAACTGGAGAGTCTGGGCCCCATCTGTTCCCATCAGGGTGATTTATATTTCAAATCCAAACATACTGTTCTGCTGCACTATCGAGTTCCCCATCCCCTCCAGCCCCATAGCCTCAGAATAAAATGCAACTTCCGCAGCATGGCTGCAGCAAAGGTGGTCAGCGCCCCTGTCCACAGTCCTTGCACTTGCTGTTCCAGGACATGCCCTCAGCATCCTCTCACAAGCACCTGCTGCTCTCCACTTGAGGGATCTCTTAGTTGTGGGCAACGGGCCATAAGTGCCAGGAAATTAATGCTCACAGGGAGCAGTCTTCAGCCAGTGATGGATGAAAATTGAAGAATAAACTTTCCATCTTCCTGGCCCTTGGGACAGGGGAAAGGGAACTGTGAAATAATAACTTTGAGATATTTTCCACACTATCTCCCAGATTATCCCAGCAGAATTGCCTACCATTGTCCATATTTGCAGTCTGCTACTGCTAATATACCTCAATGCACATTATTTTGGCTTCCTCCCCTTCTTTGTCTCACTTCCCCACTCATGGTTACGGTTATATGTTGAATTGCATCTCCCAAAAAGTATATGCTGACTTACCAAGTATCACTATGTGACCGTATTTGCAAAGATATTTTGAAATTACATTACAATGATGTCACACTCAATTAAGTTGGGTCCTAAGTCTTTTTAAGAATAGGAAAGAGAGGCAAAACAGGGAGGAGAGTGTCATGTGAAGAGAGAGTGCAAAGAACTGTCTACAAGTCAAGGAAATGAGGGATTGCCAGCAAAAACACAAACTGAGAAATAAGCATAGAACAGGTTCTTCCCTAGAACCTTCAGTGAGAGCATGACCTTGACAACACCTCACTTTTGGAGATGATAAATTTCTGGCTGTTAAAGCCAGATAGATTGTGATACTTGTTACAGCAGCCCTGAGAAATGAAAACAGTTATCTATTGCTATGAATAACAACTGCTTCAAAACTTGGTGGAAAAAAAAAAAGCAACCATTTCCTGGGTCAGGAATTTGGGCAGGGTTCAGCAGGGCGAGTCTCCTGTCCCATATGGTTGCACACTGACAATGGGACAAGTCCAGAGAATAAAAACCAGCTTTTTTCATGTGTCTGTCACTTTGGCGGGGATTTCAGAGATGACTAGAAGACTATACTCAGCTGAACCTTCATCCAGATGGCCTACACATGGTCTCTCCAAAAGCAAAGTTTTAGAGTCATCAGAGCTCTTTTTCAATTTGGATATTCTTTATTTAAGTTAGTCAACACAGATTCTTCAAACCCTGGCATATGGAAGGTACCCTTCCTCCTCCATCCCTCACCACACCCTTTAGTCTCAGCACAGGGAAGGGAAAGAGAAGTCAAGAGGGCCTCTGCAGGGCAGGCTACCTGGGATGGTTGGCCCACAGTCAGTGGGGCAGCTGCCACTGGCCCCTCCCTGTTAATTAGGTCTCTGTGGCCAAGATATGGGGGTGGCATTCTACAACAGGAAGACCACAGGCAGCAACCCTAGCCCCCGGCCAAGGAATGGTAAAAGCACAGAGCTGTAGGGGTGCTTGGGAATGGAGGGAAGGCTCCATATTTTGGTCCCAGAGGAAAAGATGAGGGGATTTGGCCCAGTCTGGGTGGATTTGGTTTTTTTTTGTTGTTGTTGTTTGTTTGTTTTTTAAAGATTTATTTATTTATACATACAAGCTGGGGTACAGGCCAGAGGCGTGGGGCAGCGAGAAGATTCACCAGAGACAGAGTGGGGAGCAGAACAGGCAGATCAGAAATACACTGCTGAGGGGAGCAGTGGGTAAGGCAGGAGAGGTCTGCTGTGCCATGTGGGATTCTCCCCAGCTGGGTGTCGAACTCGCATCGCGCGCTGCCAACAGCTCCACAGCGCAGCCCTCAACCGCTGCGCCACCAGGGAGGCCAAGTCTGGGTGGATTTGAAGAAGGGAATGTGTCATCAAGGAGAGGGGGAGAGGCTGCCATCTGACAGCCAGGGGCAGGCCCAACCCCTTCAAGGGCTTCAATGGGAGCTGGAGAGCTCAGGGCTCTCAGGAATGTCATTGGCAAAATATATATCTAGATAATTAACATCACTGGAGGGCAAGGCCAGGCCTGGTGAGGTCAGAAGATCTAGTGCAGCATCCAGTAGCCTGTAATGGCCATCTGAGATTCCCTGCAGTTGGTGTCCATCTGTAACCCAAATCACATTCTTTGCCTTCTTGTAGCTGGTTATCTTGAGAATTTCTGAGGGTTCTCTTAGAGAACCAACTGGGAGTCAACAGATAAGAGTTCATCATCTGGGCTACCACCGGCTCACCCATGTTCATAAGCCTCCTTGAGAAAATGAACACATTTTTTGATTGGGTTATTGGCTTTGTTTTTGTTGAGTTGTGTGAGTTCCTTGTAAATTTTTGTTATCAGTCCTTTATCAGATGTATTGTGTGCAAAGATCTTTTCCCAGTTGGTAGGGTGTCTGTTAGTTTTGGTTAATGTCTCTTTTGCTGTACAGAAGCTTTTTATTTTGATATAATCCCATCTGTTTATATTGT
>PVIJ01014896.1:0-39450 GCA_004024925.1 Scalopus aquaticus
TGTCGGCAACGCGCGATGCGAGTTCGACACCCAGCCAGGGAGAATCCCACATGGTGCGGCAGACCTCTCCTGCCTCGCCCGCTGCTCCCCTCAGCAGTGTATTTCTGATCTGCCTGTTCTGCTCCCCACTCTGTCTCTGGTGTATCCTCTCGCCGTCCCACACGTCTGGCCTGTACCCCAGCTTGTATGTATAAATAAATAAATCTTTAAAAAAAAAAAGAAACATACCTTCCCTGATTTTTATAAAATTACAAAGATCTTATTTTGCTCTGACTTACTGGTTACTTTCCAATATATTTTTTCTGGGTGTTCCTCCCACTTGCTCACTAAATGTTACTCAAGTGCATGTCCTAGGCCACCTTCTCTTTTCTATCAATCTCTTCTAGTCCTTGGATTTTATATATTTTGTATATGCTGATGATGCCCAAATTTTCATTGCCAACCTTATCTTCTTCATGAAGCACTACATTTATATATTCAACTGATGTCTAAATACGGATAGCTAAAAGGAATCTCAGATTTAATATGGCTAAAACTAAATGCTACCTGTCCCTTCCTTACTTTTCATCTCAATAAATAGGAACAGCACTTTCCCATTCTTCAAGTTTAAAACATAGAAGTCATCTCTCAAATGTATGTATTTGGGTATGTGTATGTATATTCACATAATTTGAATGAAGCTAATATTTTAATAGTTTTTCATATTTCTCCAGTGTATAAAGTTGGAACCCAACACATGTCCATTGAATTAATTACTGAATTAATAACCAAGTCTTTAGCATACACAGACTACCTCAGAATAAATTCCAGGTCATTGGCACTATGTCTCCTTAGATATGTGACTATATGACCCCTGACTTATCATTGATCACAGTTTCTGCCTAATTCCTTGTGAATTTCAAGCCTTTTTTTTTTTTTTTTTTGTCTCTGGTCATGGAATACCATGACCCCCTGTCCTTCTTCTGTAGTGACACATCTCTGCTTAGAGCAGATGATTAAACCTAAATTACTTTTAAATGTTACCATGGCAAGAGTCTATGATTCATAATTTTAATGCACTACATATTTATGTACACTACTGGTTTTATTTTTGATTGATTGGTTTATCAAAGTAGCCAACCTGGATTCTCCTTTGACACAGTTAATGCACAATATTTGACACAGGCTTCCAGCTTTGTATTTTTGAAAATACATTTTTCTGTGTTAAGATTTTAATCGTTGAAGCTGCTGCTTCCTTCCCAAGAGGCACAGAAAAAACAATTACTAAAGTACCTACTGAGTCACATATTAAGATCAAGAAATCACTGGGGAAACATAAAGAATCTAACTAGTATAATGTAATATATAGTGCTAGATGGTTCCCATTTGATGGTTACTGACATTACAAATTTAATTTATTCCTAGAGGAATCAAGATGCAAAGATATATTATTACCTCTATGTTCTCAAAAACTTATGCTGAAAGTTCAAAAAGTTAATACTTTTTTTTTTATGCTACAACTAATGATATTATAAATTTGGTTTTAACCCCAGTGCTTTTTCCCCAAGTAGTCCCATTCAGTCTTAGATATAGGAGCTAGATTCATATTTATCAAGACTGCCTTACATTTACTCTGTTATTTTAAGGAAAAGATGATTAATTAGGAATTTCTTGTTCACACTCACACATATGTTGCTCTTCATTTGTCTTAACAAATTTATGTAAAATGTATCAAAAATAAAATTAATGTCTTCTTTGATTTTTAAATGTTTAAAAAGTGGAGAACTGATAATATTACTTGATGATAGATACTCAAAATGCATTTTTAGTAGGAACTGTTAAGTCAAGAATGCTGACGGCCAACTGTAGAACTGCTCTTTTGAAAACCATTTACTCAAGAGATCTCTACTTTTCAGCTACTTTCTGCAGTGAGGTAGTGTACTAATCAGACATATATACACAACTAGCAGGTAGTGAAGAAGCAGGACTGAGCAAGCAAAGGTAGTTTCACACCCTTGAAAGTGGTCTAATTAGAGTTAAGAGATATTAAGGAAAATGAAATAAGAAAAATTTAAGGAGTTAAAAAAGCATGAAAGAAGCAGTAAGTATAAATATATACATTAAAGTAATTTTACATTATGGTAAAGTGGACATATGTTAATTGCATCAAGACTTGTAAGAAGCCAATAGATACTTTCTTGGGAAACAGGGAATTAAAAGTATTATATAAAGTAGTTGATATAATTGTACCCATTAGGATTGAAACATACATTATTTGTTCCAGTTAACCATTATTGTACAGCAAATCATCACAACACCATTGGCTTACAGCAGCAACACTCATTTTTAATATCACATATCTATTCTGTGGGTGAGATAATTGGCAGTAACTTTCAGCACTGCAGGTTCAGGGTCCCCTGTGTTGTTCCAGCCGTGTTGTGGCTAGATCTGCAATAACCAAAGGCTAAAACAACTAGAGCTGCTCAGGCTTCTCTCTTCCTAGGTGGTTTTATCAGCTAGTTAGGTCTTAGCTACAGTATAACCACCTGCTTATAGAGTAGTTGACTTTTTCCAGAGTAAAAAGCCCAAGAAAGTAAAGTGGAAATGAATAGAATTTTTACAACTAAAAAGTAATAATGAAAAAAATATATGTCAAGTCTAAGGGAGTCATCTGTATACTCTGACTCTCCAATAGGGTCATATACCCTTTTCAAAAGTTACTTGACATCAAACACTTATTCACTCAATGTCACCACGGGCTATGTTCCATGTCTAATAAAACCCCCTCTAATACTGGATTGCAGGATATTCAGAGACAAGTTACAGTGTCACTGTAGCAACTATTTTTCACTTAGTTGTAATTTTCACAGGCATAGCTACATATCTTTCTATATTTACATCTGTATTTTTGTCTGTACAAATCATTTATTAACGCACATATATATGTGTGTGTGGCACACTTCACACCATCGTATTTTATTATATGTATCCACTATGAGTCATTTTGAATAGACACTGTGGTTCAGGTCACCAGAAAGTCTTTATTAAGTAAACCTAGTAACATTTGACTTAAATACCTATATCATGTACATTTGAGTATGTCACGTTTGACATTTTGTAATGGATAACTCAACGGTTTTAATTGTAATTGACTGTTTGATCTATGTAATCGAGAATAAGATAGTGAAGTTTAGTGGCCACCCAAAAAGAAGTCAGCCAAGAAAAGTTTCTTTTAGTTATCAGCACATTTTTAGAAGGTATTTCCAAGAATGGCATGAATTCTGTAAGTTTAATAATGTTCAAATAAAACATAAAGTATGATGAAAATGCCTAGTTCTATACTAATTATAGTGCTTTTAAACAGTGCTATGTATTTGATGAAAAATTTAGTTATTTTGAGAAATACCTCTACTACTGTTATACTGTTTAAGCTTTCCAAGAGAATCATGGGGATGCTAAATAAAACTGAGCTGGGGATAAAGATCACCTCCTGATTTTAACCTATTAATTTTTCACTTCTTGGTTTTCTTAAACTAGAATATCTTTGGAATACCAAGTTGACTTGTGTGCTTAACAGGTATTTTTTCCGTAGGTAAGTAAAATATTAGTTCTTCAAAATACATGCCATAAAACTTTACATTTGGAAAAAACTGAAAGAAAAATACCAGTGTGTATAACCTGAAGTATTAATACATTACATTTAGATGGCTATAACACATTTTTCTAAGACTTTCTTGCAAAGAATCACCCATTTATTAGTTTAAACAAATTAATAAAATATCTTCGATTATTACTGATTCAATGGCATAATCATTCATTTCTGCCAAAATAATAATGATGCCAACTCAAATATTTTTGTACTATTTTTGTGTTTTATGTTAGTCTGATTTTTGTACATTTTGATAGTTTTTGTTCATGTAAGATCTAACCATCTCATTCCTTTTTAGATCATGGGTATCACCCAACTTCAGAGATATTATGTACGACTTGTTGAGTAAAGATAAACAATATGTCTCCAACTTCTTTATTTTCAAGCATAATGAAGAAATAGATTAAAAGTTTTACCACAGAAAATTAAATGTTTATTCAAGTTTCTTTAAATCTATATATCAAGTATTTTTTTATTATTGATGACTCATCTATGATAATTTTTCACTCTGAATACAGTTCTTTTAAATATGATCATCTGTAAATAACCGCTATTGAAGCAAAAGTGAGTACTAGAATTCATGTCAATGTCGTGTATTTTCTAATTTCCCACTTTAAACATAGTCAATTAGGGTAATCATATCTTGTTAAGAAGATTAAAACTATTAAATATCATTTAGGATTTTTAAAAGATCAATTTCACAATTTTCAGTTACTTTACATAAATTGTAAAGAATTTATAAAGATTTCAGACAAGCTAATGAATGACTTTAAAAATTTTTCCTTTGTATTTTATTCTTAAGGATATGCTTGATTTCTCATGATGATGAAATATTTGTCATGAAGTAATTATATAATTGACTAATAAACTTCTCAGAGGAGGAAAAAATCTCCTTCTCACTTCCAACACCTAACAACAAAAGGCTTCCTCCATATTAAATTATCTTTCTTTTTCTCAATCTCCATTCTGATTCACTGAAAGCTAATAAAGGTTCTGATATATGAAGTTTATGTACGTATCTCAGCTCCCAAATATGACCTCTAGGGGCCCTAGAAAAGTCCAGAAACCAATTTGGAAACTGCTGAATCTGAAGATACAAGCTTTCAGTGACATGCCTAAAAATAATTAGCAACATTTAATTCCAAAAATAGACTTTTAGTTTCTGCCAATAGTTGAAGAACTGAAAGAGAAACTAGATGTTTTGTTTTTGTTTTAAATGAAACTTGGCTGTTCTGTATGTCCTCATGGGCTCCTCCTGGGGCTCAGGTAATATATATGAATATGTAGATTGGAAATTTCAGGTCTGCTTATGGCTGAAGTGAATCTTGCCAATTTGACCTAGTTTCTAAGTCTATCTCAGAATGTAGCTCCTTTCACACCAATATTGGGCCAGTGTCTATTATTTTGTGGCTGGGTGATTTTTTGCTAAAACTAATGTCAGAATGCATACAGCAGTTCCTAAAAATGTTAGAAGTTAACAGCTATACAGCTGTCAATATATATTCCAAATGCAATTATTTTTAGAATTTTCAGCTTGACTTTAAAAAATCAAAAATCATAGTTTTCTATTCTAACTGCTTCCCAAGGGTTATCACATACAACTCTTATTAATTATATATATTCAATAATACATATATATAATGTTAATAATACATATATAATATTTTGTTAAAACCATTTAAGGTATTTTATGATGACACATATTGTGGAGGATCTTCTTTATTCTTTGCGCCATTTCTTCTGGTATTAATTCTCTGATCTCTTATTTAAGGAGATGAAAGGAAATTGGAATTTAACCTCAAACTTCTGGTTGGGTATAGCTAAGAGGAAAGAATTGTATATAAGGTAGGAGGAGATTCACATTTAATTCTTATTCCCTGTTCAAGATGGTGCCTAGCCTTTCCTTTACTGAATCTGGTTTCTTGCAGTACAGAATCTTCCTGATTCAATTCTGTCATTTGGGTTGGGTGAATACATCTGTAGATGAAGACATCTGTGTCTTCACACACATCTATGTGTGTGACATCTATCTGTGTTGCTAAATAGTTTTTATAAAAACTTGCAAATAATACTCTAGTTTCAATCTCATTCTTCACCCATGTCTTCACAAGGATGTGGTTTCTATTTGATGGCCTTTAACTTTATTCAGCCCACTTCATACCTGCTTCAACTTCTTTAGGCATATAGGCTTCCTGTTCCTCTTCTCTACTAACACCTTAACAACTGGTCACCTACTTTCTTTCCCCTCACATTTTATTGATATCACTTCTCTATTGTCATATACTCTCACCTTTTTGTCTTTGTTTCTTTTGTTCTTGTATAGTCAAGTTAATGAAGCTTCAGAAGGCAGAAGAGATAAATGCATATATTCCATATGCCATATTTCTTCCTAATCTATTTGCCAGAGAATAAAAATCTCTTTAATATAGCATAATCTTGAAAGTAGTTATGGAATTGTGTTGCCCAACACTCATACTCTATCCATATTTTTTAAAGCATCCACTCACTGATCTTATTTATTTACCCTCTAAACATTTTATGATAATGTTGGCTTCAGTTTCACTTCATTGTAGATTTTCATATAGCAGGATATGTTGAACCCCTGGTATTTGTGATACTTGGATTGGATACCAGAAATATCATCTTAGACTCATTGTACATATCATTCTGTCTGTCCCATTCTGTTGGATGAATATTTTTTTGAGAACATCGATCTTAATAATTTCTGATAATGCCTAGCTTTAGTTTCCATGGGGGATTTCTACTCATTCTGCAATTGGTTAATGACCTTTTCGGTACTTTCTGGTACAATAACTATACTTTCTGAAGTAAAAATTAGATCTATAGTCGGTTGTTTCCTGGTTTATAGATTTCTTATAATAAAAGTGTAAGGGTTAAATCACCTTTAGCAATAGTTCATTTTAATAAACAGTGTTTTGACTCTGGGTCAACATTAATCTATGATGAAAAGACAAAGATATTTCTGTCTTAGAGGAACTTAGATATAAGTATATATTTAACACACTCCCCAATTTGAAATAACTCATTTACAGGAAATCACAAATTTTCTTAAAAGAACTAAAGCCTGTGAGGTAATGGAAAAGTGTGGTTAACTTGTTACTGGAAATATTTCATTAAATAAACAGCTTTCTCAGTGTATTTTATTCTCATTCAACAGAGAAAACAACTTGAGAAAACAAGCTGTGAAAGACTAACACAAAAATAAAAAAAAATTCTACTGCCTGGCCTCCCGGGTGGCACAGTGGTTAAGCGCTGCACTGTGGAGCTATCTGCAGCGGCGATACAAGTTCCACGACCGGCTGGGGAGATTCCCACATGGCGTTGCAGACCTCTCCTGCCTCACACGCTGCTCCCCTCAGCAGTGTATTTCCAGCGATCTGCCTGTTCTGATCCCCACTCTGTCTCTGGTGAACCCTCTCGCAGGCCCCACGCCTCTGGCCTGTACTCTAGCTTGTATGCATAAATAAATAAAAGCTTACAAAAAAAATCTACTGACTTTTTTTCTTAGCTTTAGGGCTATAAGCATAATAAAAAATTAAAAAAGAGCATCCAGTTAGCTTACTCTATAGTCAATTTAATGCAAACAAAAAGAAACAAGGGACTATGGTGATGGTGCATTGGTGAACTGATGGTGGGAATTTTACGGGCCTATACCTGAGAGGAGAAAGCATGCATTATACAAAAAGGAAGAATGAGGTAAATTATACATAAGTAAAAAAATTAAAAAAAAAAAGAAATCCTGAATGAATTTCCTTCACCTTTTCAAGACAGATGCTATTTATGCCATGAATAAATCACATTGATTTGATTGTATTTAACTAACTGTTATTTCAGTTTTTTCAATTTCTGATAGTTCTGAGTTCCTAGCTATGACTCCAGCTATGTTTTTCAATGAATTCAAGTCATTGACAGTATATTTTAAAGTAAATAAAACTCAAGAAAAAAATTGAAAAGTCTGTGGCCTATATACCATAGATTTATAAAGTAGAACCTAATAGAATAATTGGGAATTGTATTATTTTCTATCCTTGAACCCCATCAACTTAATATGATAGTGTTAACATACGGCAATATGAATTTTAAGAATAAAAAATAAACAGTTGGTCTTTTTAAAAATAGATGTTATTCACACGAGCCAAGGAGTAAGGAGAGATGCAAATAAATAATATTTTTGTGACATTATAATTAATAACAAGTCTTAAAACTCTTTTACAAAGTAAAGATCGTATAACCTACAAAGGAGGACTACCCCTATAAAACCTATCAGGATGAGAATCAGCCTGGAGTCTACAATTAGCACCAAACTCGGAATGATGAGGATACTCCTATGATATTGTAGCTTGTATTTCTAATATAAGTTGATTAAGAAAATGCATACTTTTATAAGCACTCTGAATTCCCTTCTTTAAATCAGTATCTTTTCAATCAAGTCATACCTGTAAGCTTTTTAGAAAGTGCAGTATACATAATATCAATATTTATTGATTCATTATCGGTCATGGACTACACAAATACAGACAACCTGAGCTCTTACAATCAATCACTATAGTCCATTGGGGGTCAGTTATTCACCAGTTAGAAATCATGACCCAGATTACTTAGATTTATGAAGAAAAATGTGAATTCCAGCTCAGTTTTTTTGAGTTTAAAGGTAACTTTATTTTCTGCCACTGAGTTGTAACATAAATCATTCTCATCCCTAGAGAGCACCTGTCAAAGGTTTACCACTCATGTAGTGGAATACATACAATCATTCTGAATGTGTATTTCCAAGGTCTTTCTGGCATTGTCAAATTTAGGAAAATGGACTTCATGTTCCTTTGTAGCCAGACTTAGCCTCCCAGCCTCACTTCAAGGAAAAAAAAGAGTTGCTAAAACTGATTAATTAAGCCTAATATGATGATGATAATAAATTAATTATTTATTAAAAAGTAGGAACCCATATCTGGTGACCATTTTCTTGCATTTTTTTTTTCTGCTTGAAAGAGGTAAGAAGAGCCAGGAAGGGCTTGAGCCTTCAGGACAAGTCATTCATATTCATGTGATTCATATTTTCTTTTTCTTACTTCTACTCACTGCCCCTTCCTTCTCTCAGGAATTATATTTCACAAATATAAATTTAAGAAGAGCTACTTCAATTTTTCTTGCTTGCTCTGTTCCTTCTTTCTTCATTCCTGCCTTTCTTTCTTCCCTTATTTTAAATACACGATAGTTTTTTTTTTTTTTATAACCAAGAGGTATCCCACTGTGTCTAGATATCACATCTTTTTCTTAACCTACTCATCTATCCTTGGGCACTTAACTTGTTTCCTTCTATAGCTTGACTATCAAAAAGAGTGCTGCAATGAACATAGGAGTGCAAATATCCCTTCAAATTAGTGTTCTTGCCTACCTAGGAGTTGAAATTTTGTATCATATAGTAGCTCTACTTTTAATGGTTTGAGAAGCCTCCAAATTGTTTTCCATAGAGGCGGGACCAGTCTACCTTCCCAGTAATAATAGAGGAGGATCCCTTTTTTCCCACATCTGACTGAAACATGCTGTTTCTTGTCTTTTTTTATGTAGGTCATTTTCACAGGTGTGAGGTGATATCTCACTGTGGTTTTGATTTGCATTTCTCTGATTATAAATGATGATGAACAACTTTCCATGTGCTTGTTGGTTATCCCTATGGCTTCTTTTTGTTGAGTCACACTAATTCTTTGTAGATTTTGGTTATGAGCCCCTTGTTGGATGTATGATGTGCAAATATTTTATCCCATACACTAGGGTGTCTTTATATTTTAATGATAGCTTCTTTTGCTGTGCAGAAGCTTTTCAGTTTGGAACTAGAGGGGATAATGCTAACCAAATAAGTCAGATGGGGGAAGACAAACACCAGATGGCTTCATTTTTATATGGAATATAGAGAAAAAACACAAAGAATCAGAGATAATCATACTAATAACACACCCTATAAGTTTAACTGTAAAACTGAGAATCTCAGAGGTGGAGGTAGAGGGTGGAGAACAGGGTATCAAAGAAACCAAGTGGACTGTGGTGGAAGACTATGGGTGCCTTTGTCGTGGCTGTGGAGTCATAATATGCATCTGAAGAGGTGTGACACCATACCTCTGAATTACATACTGTATTGTAAACCAATGTTACCTTAAATTTAAAAAATTAAAAATACCCTTACTTAAGAAGAGCAAGATAAAAATTATACCAATTTTTCCTCCAAAAAACATTCAAGGAAACAGTGGAATTAAATATTTAAAGTTTTGAGAGAAAAAATAACCCACCAATATAGAATTCTGTACCTTGGGAAACTGTAAACCAATGCGAACTCTATAAAAAGAAAATAAAGATACAGGTTAGAATCCTGCTTAGTATTCTTATGCTTAACGGTGACTTAAATGCTACTGTCAGGATGACATGTCTGTGGTTCAAAATGAGTAGTTTAGACTTTTAACTGAAGGTCTAATTGGCTACTACCAAAAGAGGCAATGGGCAAGATAAAAATAACATGCTTTCAGAATTAGATTTGTAATTCAAATTTAGGATTATCTAAGTAACCTGAAAAATAATAGTTTTGAGCTTCAGTTTTCCCATTTGGGAAATGAAGGTAGTATTTTTCTTAAAAGATTTATTTATTTATGCATATAAGCTGGGGTACAGGCTAGAGGCGTGGGGCGGTGGGAGGGTTCACCAGAGACAGAGTGGGGAGCAGAACAGGCAGATCGATGGAAATACACTGCTGAGGGGAGCAGTGGGTGAGATAGGAGAGGTCTGCTGCGCCATGTGGGAATCTCCCCAGCTGGGCATCAAACTCGCATGGCCGCTGAGGACAGTTCCACAGCGCAGCGCTTAACTGCTGCGCCACCAGGGATGCCCAGTGAAGGTAGTATTTTTAATAGAAATAATAGGAGGACATAATAAATCAGAATGTATGAAGATAACACTATCACATTTCTCTGGTTAAGTGATAAGCCTGTTAGTTACATGATTTAATTATTATTAGCCCCACTTACAACTTAGAAAATACTCAAATTATTTTCTTAAGGTATCATGGCAAATAGGGTCAGAGACAGCATTTGAACCTAAGTCTGTCATATTCTAAAACTTATACTCAGAGCTACTATCTAATAAGGATGGCATGTTCCCTTTATTAATGTAACTGGTTCCTTTCATTCTGTTCATGCACAACATGCACAGGAACTGGATTCAAAAAGAAGTGTCTACCTTCTTTTAGTTCTGAGTCTGAATATAAGGGACTAGCAATAAATATTGAAAAAATATTGATTTTAATCATGAGAAATTGCATTCCTATATTAATTAAATCTGTGTTGTAGAAAACAGCATCTACCAGTTACAAGTGGCTATTTAAATTTAACTCAAAATTAAATAAAATTTAAAATTTCAGATCCTCAGTCACAATAGTCAGGTTTCAAGCATGCAAAGGCCACATGTAGCTAGTGGTTACTAAACTGAGCAGTGCAGATATAAAATATTTCTATTGGTGTGGGAAGTTTTATTGGACAGCACCAAACTAAATTGATTTCATTGTGAAGAAATTTGTTTATCAAGAAATTGGTCTATAATCCAGTGTCACAGAAGAGAAAGCACTTAATCTGAAAAATCTATAACACACAGATACTCACAAATATACAAAACAATGTATATAGATATTTAACATTTATTCTGTAAAATGTTCCTATATGGCCACCCTGATCTGATGCTTCATGCAAAGCCTTGCCCTAACCAAAAGCATTCTTAAACAAAGGCTAGTATATACATTCCTATTATTATTTATTCTCTTCAACAAATTCTAATCTTGGATGCTCCAAATGTGCACAAGCTTGTGCAACTGTATAAGCATTAGTCATCCTCATTATTGGGAAGTTCTTAGAGATTTCAATTTGTCGGAGATGTCTCAATACAGGAGGAAGGGCTTATCGTTATTTAAGAACCCCTGCTTTGTTAGAGGAAATTTAACAAGGCAGGAAAGATTGCATTCTGCTATATTGAACCAATCTTCAGAAATAGTCCATACAGCCATAAAGATATGGAAAATCAAAAGCCAGAATTATCAAACAATTTCAGGAAAATAAGCAAATAAGCACAACAAACCAAATGAATCAACATGCCTTTCTTTGCCTGGTTTCCTGAGGATCTATAATGCAATTACTGACAGAATAGTGACTTGTTAAGAAACACATACTTTCATTGTTTGTAGGTCTTGGTACTTTCTTTTTAAGGAAGCAGAGGCCTTTGTGTAATAAATATTTATCTTGCTCTTCTTTTCTATTGGTCAATAAAGGTAAATTTTACTTAATCCAGTTTGTAAATAGCTACTTATTAAATTCTTAATACAAATAAACATTTCAAGGAATCACTAAGCATTATAAGTATTTTCTAGAGTGATGCATTTATTTTAAACATTGTATGTTTTTATTTATTATCTGTGTGGCACTGGATTCATTTAACCCTAGAAAAATGGCTTTTAAAAACTTACTCTTAACATAGAGTGAATTTTTCAGTGGAAAAAGTAGTATCTTCCAGCTTACATTTTGCAATTATCAATTACATTTGAGGTATATAGTAAATCCTTATTTCAATTTTCTGTCTGTATTTAAAAAAGTGTGCACACAGCTTTAGTTAGGTATACACTAAAAATATGCATAAGCAATATAGAAAGATCATGTTTGAAATTTATACTCAGATGAAGTAAGGACATTGAACAAAAGGAAAACATACTTTTCCCTATTTTCTATGGAACATACGTATTATATAGGAGCAACTGCCTAAGAATTATTTTAAAAAGCATATTGGCATCTTTGCTAGTAAATAAAATAAGCTCATCTTGATTAAGGATTCCTGTATGTTTGTATGCATAAAATCAGTGGAATAAAAATTATTGGTGAACTATATTTACTTTGACTGGATATTTACTCGCCTACAGTTGACAGTCACTGAAGTCTCACAGATATTCAAGACAGTCATTTCCAATCATTTGTTGTTTTATCCAAGAATATCTGATCACTCTGTAGAAAAGCTTGTCTACACTTGACTACACACTAAAGGATCACACAACCTCTCCAAAGAAAATTTCATTCATCCCAATTATTGAATCCCATTTTCTCCAAAGAAAATACTGTGCTTCAGAGACATCCTTCTGAGTACTTTTCCAACTCTGAATGACAACATAAAGGTGATATTATAGTTCTGTCTGGTACGTTTCTTTCTTTTTAAAATATTTTAAGGTAATATTTGTTTACACTGTTGTTGCTATATTGGAATCATAGGATCCCTCTCTTCAGGGTAGTTACCATAGCACAGCCACCACCAAAGTACACATTGTCTATCACCATAGTCCACAGTGTTCTCCTTCCATGCTGTTCTCACACCTCTCCTTCCCTCTGCCCCCTCCCATACCTCAATTCTATAATCAGCTTTCAAGGGTGAGTTTTAAAGTTTGTCTTTATCTGGCCCTTTATCTGATCTGATACTCTATGTCTGGTTTCTCTATATTCCACATAAAAGTGATACCATCTGGTTTTTGTTGTTCTCTGTGTGACTTATTTCTCTTAGCAAAATCCCTTACAATTAGCTCTATCCATGTTGCTGCCAGTGGCCTAGCTTATCTTTTTTTGCTTGATGAGTAGTATTCCATCGTGTATGTGTCCCACATTTCTTGACCCGCTCTCTGTTTTTTTCTTTATTTTCTTTCCCATCAGGAGCCCCAGAAGGTGCTCACAGAATTATAACTCTAGAATAGTGTCTTGGGGAAACACTAAGAAAATGATAGTAGGTACTAATATAGCCACTGGATAAGTTAAAAAAAAATCAGAAAAGCTACAGTCCGTATTTATCTACACATAATAAAAATTCATTCTCTCTGGTAGTAGGGTCAGCGGTGTGCATACATTTCATGCTGTTTTGGAAATCTGGTACTACATTAGAAAAGATAATAATCTCAATATGGAGACAAATCAGCTTATTTCTCCAACTTGTCTGTAAAATGTAATTTAATTATAACCACACAGTAAGCATACATTTCAAGACATTAAAAACCAGAGTTTAGATGTGAGCAGCAGAGGGAGCAAACTGCATGTTCTGCTCTTCCCTACTGTGTTTTTAATGATATGGAGAATTTTAAAATTTAAATTCTCTTCTTTCTCCAGGAAATGCCATAATTCTCTTCACAGTTGCTTGACCGCAAGCAAGGCACGAGCACCCTCAGCGCAGCTGCACTGCTGCTTCTTCGTGGTCAAGGCCACAAAACAAGCTGATGAAGATATTCCCAAAAGTAAAAAGACACTTTCAGAGTTGGGTTGTCTGGCTCTGAACCCAGTGTTAAGGTCCTCCTTCAGGATTCACACACACCTTTACTACATGAATATAACACACAGAGAGATGCCATCACCCCTTTTTATTCCATATCTGCAAGACTGAAAGACTTGTGCTTTAGGGATCAGGACATGGTAGAAGGGCAAAGTGCTGGAAGAAGTTCACCCAGTGAATTAATGCAGAAAAATATGAGTCATCAATGATGGCAATGAAAGTTTCAAGAGTCAGTCATGATTAGAAGTCAAGGGAGAAAATAAAATGCAAATAGCAGTCATGAGTTGAATTGTATGCTCATTACACATGGGAATTAGAAATTTTATAATTAAAGCAAATAAAACAAAACCACAAAACTCTTCACTGTAATGCTTGAATCATATTTTAAACTGAAAGAAAAGAATACATACATCTCTGTGTTTTATGTATTGAATGGTTCATTCTATTTAAGCAACTGTAAGGCTAAAGAGCTAAACAATAGGTTCAGTGCAAAATAAATGTTAGTCAGGCATTGTGTATATGTGCATGTGTGCATGGATGTGTGTGTGTGTGTGTGTGTGTGTGTGAAAACTGAATTGATGGAAGTGTCTAATCCATTACATCAACACGGTTATGGCAGCATATAAAATACACAGGACCAGAACTCATCATAGAAACACCCTTCAAAGTCACGGGTATTGATTTCAATTATGATATCTTTCTTGTTAATGCATTCTGTGCACCTGTCGGTAGGCAGAGAAAGCAGGATTTAATCAACCAAAAGCCATAGCTATAGCAAAAAAAGCTTCTTGAAGCCCAAAGAAAGAGGAAAGAAGCAAACACTGTGAGCTATGAGATCCATTCAGAGAAATGTGCTCAATGGAATGGAGTTTAAAATCACTCATAAAAATGAATACATTATCCATCTTTTTCTCTCTTGCTACTCTGCAGTTGGCATTACCACTGTCTGCTGTGTTAAGATTGGGAGAACTAAGCTAGAAAATGTGATAGCAAATCCTTAACTCAAGCAGCAGTATATAGAGCAGGCTGTTAAACTGCCATGTTAGTGGAATACATAAATGTCAACATTATTTTAGAATGATTTATTACATCTATAACAGTCAAAATAAATAATGTGGCCCCATAGTCCACAACCCATGGATGGTTTTTCTAATTCAGGACTCTGCAGATGACATTTTCTATCAGGATGTCATTTCGGACCTTTAAAAATAAAATTTGGAATTTTGCTGGGGATCTCTAAAGTTCTCAGCATATTATTTCAATTATATGAATAACTAAAGGAAGGAAGGTTTGTGAGTAGGAAAGTACTAACAAATAGTTAAATGAAAGAAGGGAAGGATAAAGAATATGTGACATAATTATCCATGCCTCCTACAGAAAAGATAGTTGTAAAAGCAATTGAATTGAAAATATCTTTTTCAATTTGATTATTGTGTACACAATATAAACTTCTTTATAGATGAACTTTCTACTGACCAGAAATTGCAGAGGAAGAATAACTACATAGACTAAAAATGCAAAAAAAAAAAAAAAACATGCATACATATTTAAATATTTTTTTAAGCATTTACAAAATACAACCTATTACTTATTGAGATTTTTGAAATTAAAATAGAGTAAGGGCTTCCACTGGCTGCAATTTTTTTAACTCAAGTGGCTCATTTATGAACATTACTGAAGTAACTGCATTCCATAGTTTCCCACCTTTAAAATAACACGCTATTCATTCTGACAAATCGGTCAACAAATGAGAAATTTCCCATAATACAGGAGAAAAAAGGTAGCTGGAGTTATTGATGCTATTTTAAAATTTATTTTCCCATGCACATAATAATTTTAATTTTCTATGCTAACATGATTACAATTATCAAACAAATACACAACTTCCCTTGTGTTGGGTCAATGAGAAGGACTAAATAAACAGATATTTGTTAATATAATTACATAAATAATTGGTGCTGATGTCACTAAATCTATAATAATATATACAGCATATAAAGTACACATCTCCATATTTACATTCAATTTACATTCAATATATGCAAGGCATATATACATTATATATCAAATATAAATGGATCAGGTGGTATATTGCTTTTACATAATTGTTTTTAAAGTCATAATACTCCATCTAGGATAAACTTCTGAAATAAGCAACTTCTGTAAAATTGTAAAATTTTTTAGATAATTTGATTAGGTAATTCAGTCCTTCAGTTAACAAACACCAAACATAAATGAAATGGTTCCTTGGCCTCTCTGGGGTAACACACTATTAAGGAATTTTAAAAACCTTCAAGGTACAAAAAGAAGGAGAAATGAAAGCAAGAGTGAAAAGGAAAAAAAGAAGATTTGATAAGTTTGTGCACATTTTTCAAACATAGCAGTTGAATTCAAACCCTTTTGCACAGAATACTTGTTACATTTTTCCTCTGTATGAGCTAACACCATGACAAAAAGTCACTATTTTAAGTCTGAAAACAGTATTTTTGAAATATTGCCTAGATATTTTTTTCTTGTTCTAATACCCTATTTTCCCAGACTATAGTTTGTATTATCTCCTTTATTGCCCAGATGTTCAAAACAGCCTTCATATTTTTAATCCAATAAAGAATTTTATGAATTGTAATGGATTGTCTTACAAAAGAACCCCTTTATCTTATATTTTGGATCTTAGATACTAAGAAAATCCATGACTACATGAAATAGGATCTACTTTTAATATGTAAGATTATGAAGAAAATGAGAATGTATCCACAAAATGATGGGGTATCTTATTTTGTGAAATTCTTTTTATCACCAGAAATAAGACACCTAACTTGAAAACCATAGGACAACTACTTATGATGAGAATTTCAGTCACAAGCAAATTACACATTCTAATGAAATAATCTGGAAAAAGAAGAAAAAGATATAGTCATAAAATGGCCTAAAACATAGACTAAACAAAAACCCAATTTGTTTGAAAGGGATAAAGATGAAGGTAAAGTTACAGATATGCAGATCTAGACTGGAGACTAGAGCTGTGATATGTGATAGTGCTATGTAAAGTTAATAATTTAATCTTGAAATTCCAAATTGGTTTCTTCAGTTATATAAATGTGGTTAGATTCTAGTCCACGAAAAATCAATCCTCTAATCCAGTTAAGTTTGTACTTAAAGTGAACCACATCTTCCACTCAGTCAGATACTCAATATAACAACCTGAGATTGTCTTCTTCCCAGCTTGAAAATCAGCTCCGCTCAGGTCATCAAAAACAAAACTATTCTGCAGTAGAAGAGTTTCATATTCTCCACTACAAAGAACAGAGATGAATAAGCATGGACTCTAAAGTTGTTGTGTCATTTTACAATAGCCCTTGCTACAGCCCTTGCTCCTACAACTGGATTTCTGTCTTGCACAATGAGTCAAGAACTTGTGACCCTGGTATGCCAGTGTTTTGCTAAGCCCCTACTGAAGACTGAAGTTTGCCCTTCAGTCTCTATCCTAAACAGGGTAGGTCATCTGTCATTACACACACAAGGATAGATCTTATAGTTCTGATTGTTACTTTTACAACACTTTGTAAAAGTGAGCAACCTGAAGCTTTTCTTCACAGGTGACTATTCAGAATTTCTAATCGCTTACAACTTAGAATATCATCTCAGCCAGGCAGATACTCAGGTTTCTCTGTTAGCACCAACAATTGGATTTTACAGTGTCTAGATGACCTTACCCAATGGTACTGGTACCTGCGTGTCCCCATTTTATTAACTATCCCCTGACAATTCCCAAATTCCATGGGCACAATTAAGAAATATTTATGGATGCCTTATATACCAGGTACACTTTGAGGCCCTCAACTTTAAGAAGGGGGTTAGTAAGAAATAATCTCTCTTTTTAAGAAACTTAACATGCAGAAGCACAGTTTCTTTCTCCATAGTTGTTATTTCTTTTGTCTGTGAAAGAATGGAAGTTTAACTTAGGGTTCCTTGCTTAGTTACATTCCTTTATATTTCAAAATGATAGATATGCTTGTCTTATTCCTTATTTTAGGGTTTCTATTTTTAAGGTCTCATAAATAGGAAAAATAATGACAAGTAAAATTTCATATTATTGCTGTCAAATTGTCAATATATTTATTTCTCTTGTTGGAGGCAATGTGAAAACTTATTCCTTAAATTATAATTTTCCTACAGAATACCTGTCACATAGATCTTTTACCAAGATTTTATTAAGGCTCTGTTTTGAAAAATCAGTTTAGTTCTTTCAAAAGTCATCATGAAACATGGCCTAGACATGTGACTTTTTGTGTTGTAGATGTTTGTATTTATACCCTTCCTAGTTACTTATGCATGTTGTAGAGAAGTACTGTACAAACCGTATTCGACAGAACATGGGAGTTTCCACACAGTATATGTAAAGACATTTTCAAAGCTAGTACGATTGTGAAATGTCACATACTAGTGTTCCCTTTTGGAGATTTACAATGAAGATTAAAATATTATGAATTCTAAGTACTCTTGTAAGAAAAACACCTGGTTTAACACTTCATTTCCAAACTTATTTAAATATTTAATGTTCTTTAAAACATGTAATACTACTTTTCAGGGCAGAATAACCATCTGAATTGTTTTGTTTTCTCTTTATCTCCTATCATGCATAAGTAAATTTCATGAGAAAGGACACATTGTAGGCACCCAATAGCACATTATAGGTGCTCATTCAAGAAGGTCCAAATGAGTGAACAAAATAACTTCCATGGATATTTTTTAAAGTATGGTTATTTGGTTTTATATGAACATGTTTTTGCCTAAAGCTATCAAAAATGACTTAAAAAAGTCAAACTGTGAAAGCAACTAAGAAAAGGTTCACTTTATTGTTAACTCACTCATTTGGTTTATTGTTTATAAGTTTAGTTCCCTTGTGGGATGGTTTAGATTGTTCCATTCTATAAGATATCTAAATCCTAGGGTTCTGACCTATAAAATCATCATTAGAAACCTCATAAATGCAACTGGTCTCCAGGGAAATGGAGGTGAAGATGCCACTGATTCAATACCAAACCTGTATGTTTATTGTAAAATAAACAAACAAAACAAACAAGTACACTATCACCCCAAGATAAAAAGACCAAAAACAAACACAAATTCTGCATTAAAACACAGTTGCTTCTCCTATGAGGGTGGATGAAGGTGTGGGGGTAATAAATACTCTCCACAAAGAAAGCATATTATCTGCTGTTTAAAATCATGTGAGAAATAATCAGGCAATTAAAACAAACACTAGTAATAAAGAAATATATTATCCTTTTCAATTAAAGGTATGAATTTTAAAATACAGAAAATATGAACAGCACCTATTTCTGGACAAAGGATGAAATGAAAATATTTAATATAAAGATATTCAAGATATAAGATTTCTCTTATAAAAAAGGTGAAGAGATGCTGCAACTAAATCCTTGAGCATTCTTACAGAGTCAGGAGCTGCTTTCATTACCTCAATTTTATTTCATATTCATTAAAATATCCATTTATCCACTGTTTTAAGATGTATACTTGCTTCTTTCCTAGAAAATATATTTAAGGCCTTTTTTTGCAGTTCCATCAGAGTAAATAAATATTTAGCTAAGGCATTAATATTACCTCTTAATAGTCTGGTGTCAATCCATTTTGGAAAAATAGAACTCACAACATTCATCAGAAAATTGTATCTATATTACTTTTAATAATATATGCTGTGGGTTTAGTTTTTAGATATCTTATAAATACCATTTCTAAAGAGAAAATCCAGGGGCATGAATATATTCATTTTAAAAATAAAAATAAAATTCATAAAACAAAGGAGACAAAAATATATACCTGAACATGTTTCTTATTGATTAATTATTCAGCAGTACCATTTTTGTGGCAGAAATATTTTCCATTCAGTAATTTTGAATTCAGTTCTACTCTGATGAAAAATGTGGTAAATGTAAGGAAGCACTGAATATTACTTTTTAAATATTGCTGTAACTTGGCATAGTGTAATTTAAATTGTGCATGAAAATAAATGGCATTTTCAGGTATTATATGGCATTATACCTATAAAATTCCAGTCTAAGTCATAAATCACAGCTTTTGAATCAAATACCTAGGTGCAATGATGCATTTCCAGCAAATAACTCATTTTAACTTCAAAAAGCCCATTGACATGCAGGATTTTGTAATCAGAGGTTCTCAGCTGCTCACCTTAAATTAAAATTTGTGTTAGGGAAGGGCAAAACGAAGAAATCAGTATTACTTCAGGTTTTATTTGATCCAAGTAAGTGCATATGTCCGATCAAAATTAGGCTTTTGTTTCTTAGTCGGAACCAAAGGCAGTTCCTATGATAATTGAGGCTCTTTAATTTGGTTTAATAAATATTTAGATGACTCTATGTGCACAAAACACTATGCAGAATGAGAAATGAGTAAGAGCAATCTCTGCAGTTAAACAGCTGAAAAATCTAGAAAAAGAGAAAAATCAAGTATATAAACAGCATTATGTTGAAATCATAACATGGTAAGTTTTCAAAATTAAGATCTGAGAGGCAGATAACATACAATTCTTAAAAACATAGGATTCAGGGGTAGGTCGAGGTGAGCAAAAAGACACTCTGGGGATTAGCTGGCACATGAGGAAATGTGCAAAGCAATGAAATTATTAGAAATTTCTAGAGAAGAGGAATAATTCAATTGCTGGATAGGGCAAAACCTGGAAGAGGAGATTCACCTAAAATGAAGAATGAGAAGGCAATGGAATAAGAACATTTTGCCCTCTAACTTGAAAAACATATACTCAGGTAGGCAGTCACTGTCAACCACTGAAGGGCCCTGGATAGAGGAAAACAGAACAAATATCATGTCATGGAAAGATTGATGAGATGGTTAGCAAACTAGTTGGAAGAGAAGGAAAGAAGACTGAAACGAGTCAGCTGATTTAAAGGTCAATAAAATAATCCAGACAAAGTTGAGGAGAGCACAAAGTATGGTAATGGTATAGAAATAAATGATAGAGGATGGATGCTGGAAAATTCATAGGACTTCAAAGTTTAAAGACATAGCTACAGATTGAATACAGGAAAAGAGAGAGAAAGGACAAAGCTGGCTCTAATGGTTTGAATTAGGACATATTCTGTAATGCCATTAACCCAAATGCAGAAGTTAAATGTACACCTCTTCAGAAATAAAATGAGTTTGGTTCTGGATATTCTGAGTTTGGGGTGGTGATTATTAATAAAGAAGGCTTTAGGTAATTCTAGACATAGACCAGGTGAATGTGTAAATGTGGAAGTCATCTGTATATAAGTAATAGTGGTAATCACCAGGATGAAGGAGATAGCACAGAGAGAGCATAACAAAATCAAAAGATAAAAAGCTTTTGAATGTCCATATTTGATGAATCAGGGAGAAGAGGAGAAAGTGGGCCCAATAAATGAGAAAGAGAATTACAAGGAGAAAATAAAGCGTAAATTTATTTAACTAGGTATGTATTAGATCTAAAATGCTATTTCGAAGGATGTAAAATTTTATTGGAGGATATTTTTTAAAAAACCTGTAACTATAGGAATATGTTATATTGCTGAGTGACAAGAATGAATATTTAAAGAATATTTCATAGATATAAAATTTCAGTATATTGTATATTTCTATTTTATTTTTTAAAGATTTATTTATTATTTATTGTGTAGAACTGGGGTAATAGGCCAGGGGTGCAGGGGGTGTGTGTGAGGATTCACTGGAGACAGAGTAGGGAGCAGAACAGGCAGATCTACTGAAATACACTGCTGAGGGGAGCAAGCAGGAGAGACAAGAGAGGTCTGCTGCGCCATATGTGGTTAGCTCCCTGGCCGGGGATTGAACTCAGGCTGCAGTGGTGACAATGCTGAGACTTAATCCCAAGGCCCCCAAGGAGGACTATATTGTATATTTTAAATGCAAATTATCAACAGGAGTTTTCTGGCAATCTGATAAATTTATGAAATGAGCTAAAATTTCTATACTTAACACTAAGATATTCTAAAGGAAACACTGACAGTTTTAAATAAGGTGAAAATGAAAATTTCTTAATAAGAAAAAATCAGCTGTACAAAGAAGAGTGATGGAGTAGGTTAGACCCAAGGTGCTTTCAGTGCTGAAAGAATGCCAGGTTACCCAAGAAAATATTTATCAGAAAAAGGTAATCTAAATTGCAATTGAGGGGCCTCCTTGGTGGCGCAGGGGTTAAGTCTCAGCGCTATCAAGCTATGGCCAGCCACCTGCAGCATGAGTTTGATCCCGTGCCGGGAAGCTAGCCCACATGGCACAGCAGACATCTCCTGTCTCACCCATTGCTCCCCTCAGCAGTGTATTTCAGTAGCTCTGCTGTTCTGCTCCCTACTCTGCCTCTGGTGAATCCTCTCACCCACCTTACCCCTCGTACCTCTTGGCTACACCCAGTTCTTGTATGCATAAATAAATAAAAATAAATCTTTAAAGTACAATTGATATTAGAAGTACTAAGTTAAATTCTCATAAATTTTAGAAATAGATGAGATTTTTAAGAGTTATACTATTGGCAGGTATATAGATTTGCCCATGAGCAGATCAAGGTTTTAATCATTGTATCAATTGGATAAAATCTCTAACCCATTATGTTCTTGTGAATATTAAGTAAAACAACACATGCAAAGTGCTTCGCATAGTGCTTGGCACAAAGTAAACATTCAACACATTAATAGATATTATCCTCCTCCAATTTTATATCTCCTTCCATATTATATTACCTCCATTTTTCAGATTTGAAGCTGATGGTGTACACATCCAAAGGAACTGCTAGAACAAGAACTAAAATCCATAAATCCTCAGAAATTACTAATGTATTTTTAAACACTAGTAAGCTTTTGATCTTCCTTACTAACATCATGAACCATGCCTCCCCTAATGTGTAGATAAAACAGAATAATGGCTAAACTAAAGAAAATATAGACTTTCAACTTCTTTTTTTGCTATTTTCCTCTAGGTTCTTTTATGACATCTGGCCCAGCTATAATTTATGTTATATTTAAAAGTGAGAATGGTGCATTGCACATTTAGTGTACAGTTCTCAAAAATGGAAATACAAAATCTATATTGTTGTTCTATTCTTTCCTTGTACCTGGTTTTAGCAATAAAAGCAGTGCTCTATTTTATGTTGTGTTAAACATTAATATTTAGACTACAAATCTAAATAACACTGGAAACTCAGGAATTTTTTTAAAAAGTATAGAATGGCTCCTAAAAGAATTGTTTAGAATTCCTCTAGTTAACAGTCACAAACTATCTGACGAAATTGCAAAAAGACCCTCCACCAGAGGCCTTTTTCTTAGGTTACAGCCCTTTTGAGGATTCCAATATGAATATGCATGGTTAATTTACCATCATCTGACATTCAAAGGAGGCTCTGAAAAGATGGCAGCAAGAGTCATAGCATCTATACAATACCTGAAATGCAGAGTTTTCCGCCACGTAGTAAAAACCTGTGACACTCTGATGAACAATAGGCTATTCATTTGTTAATTTCCCAAAGTAACTAGCAATTTACTATGTCTCAAAAATAAATAAGTAAATAAATGCGCAATGTAGACAATGTGTCATCTTAATGATTTCATCTCACTACAACTTACAGACAAAGATATTGACCTTGAAAAAAAGGGTGGATTCTCTATTTGGGGCGGACTATTCAATGGAAGTTCGCTTTTCCTAAAATTATCTAGTATCTGAACAGTATCTTGAGAGGTAGGCACAAAATCACTTCAGGGACACTTGTGTCACATATTATGACCTAGTAAGTCAACTCTGCCTCCATCTTTAGAAACCTCAAGTGTTAAAGAAATCAACCTCTATTCAGCCAACATTCTCTACAGCTTCTACACTCTGATCTTAGTTTTTCCCTGTGGAACTAGACTAACTCTGACCCCTTTTGCACACAACAATGTTATAACTTTACTCCACATATATATTCCTTCTTTTGGTTTAAGCATCTCTAATTCCTCAAGGGAAAATGTTAGGATTCAGAACTTTATACCCAGAAAGCTACTGTTTCTATTAACAAGCAATAAAGCGATATTCAAGCAAAGCTAAAGACCAGAAAAGAGCGCATCTGTGTACCATTCTTTAAAATACTATTTGCATATATATTCAAGTAGTTTGAGAATTTAAAGACTGAGAAGAAATGTTGAACTAATTTATGATAAATATCAAAAGTACTTATTGATAACTTAAAAATAATTGAAGATGTGTTTACAGATCTAAATGCAGGTGTCAAAATTATTTTAAAAATATAGTAAGATTTCAAAACAATAATTTAAAAGCATTTTTGGAATTCTAATACACATATTTACAAAAAAATAGGGGGAAAGTAAAAGTACGCAGATTTCCTTTCTTACAATATAGCACAATTAAAAGATACCATTTTTTGTTTTATTAAAAAGGAGATTTTTAAAAGGAAAGTTAAAAAAGATTCAAACAGTACGTGTGTGTGTGTATATATATATATGTATATATATATACACACACACACACACACACATATTCCAGAATAAAATAAGTATATATATATACACACACACACACACACACACATATATATATACTTATTTTATTCTGGAATATGTGTGTGTGTGTGTGTGTGTGTGTGTGTGTGTGTGTGTGTGTATCGGTGTATACAATCGGTGTATTACAAAGTATTGACTACGGAGCAACAAAGCAAATAATCTTGTGTTATAGTAATAAATGTGTTAAGTTTCCCAATAAAAGTCTGCTACTTTTAGAAGGAAAAAGGAAAGAAAATCCTAGCATATGTTGTTTAAAGAAAATCACTTAAAATATGATAAAAGTGGGAACAAATGTCAGAGGAGCAAAGAATAACAACAAAACTAAAAGTATCACGAGTAATGGTGATAATTTTAGAAAGAAAATAACAAATAGTAAACGTAAAAATAAATAAAATATTCAATGATAAAACTATCACAAAACATGTGAGCTGACCAACTTAAATCAAAGTATGCATAACAAAACTGCAAAAACTATGAAAGAGCACAGTTCTCATCTATAGAAATGCATGATTAGGCAGGGCAATTCAAAACTTTCTCTTTTTTTAATAGATGGAGCTAAAAAACATCATGGGAATTTTAATAAGAGTGTGGTAAAACAAACATTGGACAATTCAGCTTCTTAACATGTGACCATCATCCATTAGCAACAAAACCTGATAAAGACTACTGCAAAATAAAATAATTTAATTTAGCTCAAAAATAAGGACACCTTGAACAAACCAGTTGATCTAACCTAAAGGCAACATAAGACATTTAATAAAAGTTCCAATAAACAAAATTCCTTCTTAACACTTTTGAGTTTAAACAGAAAATCAAAACTATTATGGCACATTGCAGGTTGTATTAGACATGAAACAAAAACACTGTTGAAAAACTTCTGAGGTATAACCAAATGTAATGTCAAAGTCATGTTCATAGCTTTAAAAACTTTCTTTATTAGATAGCACAACAAAAGGAATAAAGTAATCAAGTTTCATATTAGAGAATTTAGAAAAAATCATTCAACAAATTCAATGATGAAAGAATGAAGAAAATACATCTTTTTATGTACACGTGGGACCTGAATAATTAAAATGTGAAAAAATGTCTAAATTATAAATGGATTCAATAACTGATTTTTTGAAAAAATAAAAATAAAGCAAGCAAACTATTACTGTAGATTCAAAATATGATTTGATAGCACACGTCCCCATCTTATTAATTTAAAATACATTGAATTTTATTACCCTATCACATATGCTAAGCTATAAGATTATTATTAACAAAATTGAATTTTACGTTGTTGAAAATGAGAATATTTGTTGAAATTTTAACTGATTATACAAATTAATTTGGAAATAATTTTTGTTAGTAAAATTTATGCTTCCCATACAGGAAATGGATTTGCATACCACTTACTTCCATCTTTTTGCATGTTTATCAGCAATACCTTGTTTTCACACTATAACATTACACATTTCTAATGATGGCTAAACTTAAAGACGTTTTATACATTTTTTTAAAAGATTTATTTATTTATGCATACAAGAGCTGGGGTGTAGGCTAGAGGTGTGGGGGTGGTGAGAGTATTCAACAGAGACAGACTGGGGAGCAGAACAGGCAGACTGATTGAAACACACTTCTGAGGGGAGCAGCAGATGAGACAGGAGGGGTCTGCTGTGCCCTGTGGGAAGATCCCTGGCCGGGGATAGAACTCATGCTGCAGTGGCTGCTTCATAGTGCTGAGACTTACCCCCTTGCGCCACCAGGGAGGCCCTGTTTTATACATTTTGAAATAAAAATTTTTCCCATCATATTTCCTTATTTGCTTTTAATGGTATGTAGGGTTAAACTCCCAAATCAAAGAGATGACAAACAAGTTATGTTTTCCTAACAGGTAATCACAATTCCAATTATGACCATTATTTACTCAGCACAAATTTCTTGAATTCCTATCACACAGACAGTGAAAACACACAACATGGACATCTCAATAGGTAGTTGAAAAACAGATCTGGGGTTAAACAGTGGAAAGTTTGAGGATAGGAAATAAGAGACCAAGAGGTTAGATTTGGAGAAAAGGAAGGCTATCATCTATATGACCAAAGAACAGTGGTAAAGATATACAGGGATGCCATTAAATTAGAGGGTGAAAAGGGCCTGCAAGTTGAAGGCACTCAGAATATATGATTAAAGTAGTGCATATAGGAGAGAGACTTTTTCCCCATTTATCAATAGCAGTCATTCAATAATAAGCCATTTTCATGTAAATTTGAACTTTTAGAGAGTGATGTGGAAAATTAGTTTTTCTAATATTACTTAAAATTTATAAATACTAAAGTATACTGAAATAGTGAGGAAATTTTAGCTATTTTTATTAAAAGGAATTGTAGAAATTTATAATTTAGTAGTTATCCTAATTTTAAAATTAAAGCAAAAACAAAATTAGTGTCTATAGCAAACTCATAATTCAGAAATCAGCATGAGATATTATATTAAGTTCTAAGATATTTAACACTCTCTTCCCTAAAGGGCTTCAAAGGGCATATTTCCACACAGATATAGTAAAACTCTGTAATGGTTTTTGAGATGCTCTTGAAAAATGCCATTATGCCTCATTGTATTTGTAAGATAAGTAAGGAAAAGGGGCCATTATTTCTATTTTACAGATGAGAGCATCAAGACACTCCATTTCAATGATTAATAGACTACATTAAGAATGCTCATGATGATAAAACCAAAACTATTTTGATTACTAGGCATCTAACCAACAGGATACTTCTCATGCTTTATGTCTAGCCCTATCCCTTCTGCTTATTTATCTAACAGTTCATTGTTAGTATTCATTATTTATATTTAAAGAAAGTTAAATAAAATGTTTAATATACTTCTCATCCTTACATTCTCAAACTCAAACCCCATGCCAACAGATAATTCTACAAAATTATTTCTCTTCTATCTGGCATCTTTTTCATGGAATTCAGCTTGGAGAAAACCTGAAAGATAATGAAAGCTAGAAGAATTCTGTATTAATTTCATTACTGTGAATATTAATAACTTGCCACCAATTTTAATGGGGAATACCCTATGGTCATATAATCCTCTAATGATGTCTTTAGTATTTGATGATCCAATAATCAAGACAATAAGGAGTGATAGTTCTCATAAAAAGAGGCAGCGTGACATTTAAAATTAAGCATCGTATTTTCATTGACACAAACTATATATGCTTACAGATGTATGTATGTACATGCATACATACATGTATATTCCTAATATCTTTGTCCTCTGCCCCATCTTTTATAAAAAATAACAGATGACTGAAAAATTGGACAAATTTGAACTATAGTGAGTTTGGGTAGCTAAGCATATAACCCAAATGTGATTTCAGAAAATTTTGACATTGTTAAAGCCGTTGTATTCTTAAGTCATATGATCAGAAACTTAGGTAGATGGGGCATGATTGCCATTTGGAATCAAGAAGGGCACTCCTAAAAACCTAATATAAAATCAAACGGAAATTTGTGTAATCTACATGCATATTAAAATTTGACTTGATTTAGAAAGAAAAAAATATTTATCATTGTAGCACAGTAGAATGAATATGAGTTTGAGCTGTGGGATCTCTGCCATTTAGTTCTTATTCAAAGTTCCTGTGTTGATTCAACAAAAAGTCTCTTAATACAGGTTTCACATTTAATGATTCTAGTGTTGAGAGACAGCAATTTTAATAAACAAGCTAGAATTAGAAATCAGGTCTCAATCAACTTTTGTAATCCCAAACTGGAAGAGAGTCATTATGAATGCAATTCATCTGTGAACAGAATACCCAAATGTAAGCTTTTTAGAACTACTACTATTTATCATTTAGAACATGTCCCAACACACACACACACACACACACACACACACACACATGCACACACACACACTTATTCACATGATTTGAGGGAGGGAAGACATTTTTCAGGAAAAATAAATAGGAAGCAGAGTATATTGTAGATCCAATATTATATATATATTTCCTAAAATCACTTGTTTATATTGCTATTTTAATCAGAGGAAAATCTAAAAGTTTTATTTCAAACCCTCCAGAGCAATTAAACCTAAAAAATGTATATTTTTTCTAGTGAAAATATACTTTTAATGCTGAAAATAAATTTAATATATTTGATATGGTCAGGCCAGTAATTGAGTTTGAATCAGCATATTAATCTTTATTATTTGAGCTTCTAGAATAAAAATGGCTAGAAATATGTTTAATGAGTGTATGGCAAGTGAATTGCAACAAGAGTTATTTAAAACAAAGAATAAAAGTAGAAGGAAGAAAAGCAATAACAGTCTAATTTTTTCTTTCTTCTTTTTTAATTTTACAATCAAGTGTTTTACAAAGATGGTTCCTTAAATTAATGGGCCATGAGAGATTTTTCTGGATTGAAGTAGGTTGATTGAATAATCAAATTCCACAGCCTAATGGAAATAATAAACCTCCTAAAGCCCATTCTTCCAAAAAAAAATATACCACTTGAATTTTATTGGAGAGAATTTCATATCAATGCTAAATGAGATGGCAAGCATGCGTGAATAATTATTTTTACTCACTGTTCTCATTAAAGAAAAAAATGAGTTATCATTCTTTCAGTCAGAAGTAAAATTTCTTCCCCTATCATTATCATTAACTTGACTTGTTTGATATTTTAAAAAATAAATCCTTTTAGATTTTCCTTGAATAGAAGGAATAGACAATTTTAATCAAACAAAAGGGGGGCACTTTTTCTTTCATCAAACAATTATCTTAATTTTTCAACGGAAATACTACAAGTTTCTGATCAGATGGGCAACACTTCAGAGCCATGACTATTAACCATCCTGGTGAAAATGTAACAAGGTTCCCTACTATCCTTACCAACACAGTGTCAGAAAATGGCAAATTAACACCATATAAAGTGTCTGCACCTCTGACAGCAGTAAAGAGATACTCCTGCTCCTCTATGAGTTGGTGTCAGAGGCGGGCAAGTGGAGAGTCAGGACTTCCACCATTACCATTACCCAGTAGTTACCAGACAACCCACCATCTCACCAGTGGAGACCAAGTAAAGAGCACACAGCACTAGTGAGGAGTCCTCCCCACCAGGTGTCAATGTAGGTCAAGTGGAGAACCTACATATCTCCTCCTCTCCCTTTTTGTATGATTAAATACAAATTTAGGAAACAAAAAATTGAATTTTCTCTGGTGCAAAAAGGTGGAGACTCGTTCCTTCTCTTTTCTTAGAATCTTCACTTAGAAAACTTGTTAATGTGATTTCTTTCTCTCCCCCTTTGAGATGTATGTATGTAAATCTTAAGAAACAAAAAATTGAATTTTCTCTGGTGCAAAAAGGTGGAAAGTCTTTCCTTCTCTTCTCTTTTCTTAGAGTCTTCACCTAGAAAACTTGTTACTGTGATTTCTTTCTCTTCCCCTTTGAGATGTAGGTATGTAAATCTTTTTAAAACCTAAATAAGACTCTTGGCAGTCTTAAAATCCAAGCATTTTTCTTTTGCTATAAGGACCTGGGAACCATCTCTATGCAATGCAATCATCAAAGATTGTGTCCCAGTTTCCATGGAAGGCAGCAGCCTAAATTTCTCAGCAAGGTTGCAAAACTACCTCATCACCTAATAATATAAGCCATTTAATTCTCATTTTGATAAAGGCAATTAGTAAACACAAATTCTCACCCTACTTACTAGGTTAATTAAGATGAACTGTGTGTGACCAATGTTAAGTCCACCTACTTTTGTCCTGAAAACACACGCACACACACACACACACACACACACACACATTTATATATATATATATATATATATATATAAAATGGATTTTGTCTGTCGGGCAGCAAAAGTAAGTTTTCTTTCTGTTTGCTAACTCAGATGAATTATCTACATTTTTTATCTTTTACTCTTGTGGAGACTTTTGGGTTGGTGGGAGATCTCACTTTTAACTATATTTCCTCTAGGGCTCAAAATAAGGAGAAAACAATTATATCAATATGTTGATATCTATTAATATATATCATAGAAAAATGTAATATAACAATAATACATAACACTAAGATGTATTAATATCAGGTAAAGTAAAACTCAGCATTAAAAAATCAGAAATAGAGGAACATACATAATGATGAAAGGATTAACACTTCAAAAAGACATAGTAATCCTAAATGTGTATATATATAACAAAGTGTTATATATATATATATATATATATATATATATATATATATATATATATATATATATATATACACACACACACATATATATAACATATACATATATAACACACACATATATAACATATATATAACAAATGTGTATATGTACACAACAAAGAAAATATCATGTAAAATATGTGTAGGGTTGTAAGGTTGTCTACCTAAGTTGATCTCACTGGAAATTGAAGGAAGGAATAGGGGAGTGAGAGGGATCTTGATTTTTCTATAAATTCTGTCAGTAAAGAGCAATGTGGCCTCGGGCAATTCACTTAATTGCCTTGAGTTCTCCTATTTTCCGTAAGATTTGGAGTTAGCTGATCCACACATTTTCTTCCTTTCTAAAATTCTAGATATCTTTGAGATCATGTAATTTAGTTTGTTCTAGAAATAGCTATTTTTCAGGGATGTACAAATATTTATGTGATACTTTTAAAATAGGATTTTTAGTATCCAAGAACATTTGAAATGGTTTATGTAGAGATTAGTATATAGATGGTTAGGAGGTTAAAATGCCTTCATCAAGAAATTTTAAAATAAAACATATTGTAAGCCTCTTACTCTGAAGAGAATATACCACTATTAAAATGTCCTTAGAATAAACTAAGTTGCATCCCTGTAGCTAATGACCAAAATCAAATTTAAATATTCAAATTATTTAAAATAGGAACCGTTTAAAGAAATTGGACAGAAAATATTGAATTTTTTTCCATGCCACAAAAGGCATGAAATTGCAAAAGCAGTTCTGAGAAAAAAAATTGGTGTAATCAGTAAAATATAGAGTATATTTGTTATGGATAGTACTACATGGTATATATAGTATACGCTACGATAGTATCAGAAAAGAGTATAAAAACCATAAAAATCATCTTCTTTAACTCCTACTTTAAATCAGTGAGAAATTTGGGGCCTCCCTGGTGGCGCAGCGGTTAAAAGCTGCACTGTGGAGCTGTTGGCAGCGGAGACGAGAGCTCGACACCTGGCCAGGGAGATTCCCATATGGCACAGCAGACCTCTCCTGCCTCGCCCACTGCTCCCCTCAGCAGTGTATTTCCGTCGATCTGCTTGTTCTGCTCCCCACTCTGTCTCTGGTGAACCCTCTTGCTGCCACACGCCTTTGGCCTGTACCCCAGCTTGTATGTATAAATAAATAAAAATAAATCTTTAAAAAAATCAGTGAGAAATTTAAGTACAGAGAGCTCAAATTATAGAGTAGTAATAGCACAACAAAAGGAAATACAGGTTTCTTGGAATTTATTGTATATATATGGTAGAACACAGTCAAATTATATTGTAGGTTGAGCATTAATTTACAGAATAACTTTAAAAGACAGCCTCAACTTCCCCAAACTCAAAATAAATAAAGACACTAGCATTAGAAACTAAAAGTTTTATAGGATACTTGGCAAAATGGAAGGTAAAGAACAAGGAAGCATTTTTAGAGTAATTACCAATCAAACTTCTTCAAGTTTCAACTTGCTAAAAAATACACAGTTATTATCTTCCTTAATAAACATGTGGTAAGAATGCAGAGAAAAATTAATGAATCTTTTCAAATCATTATAGTACATATATTGATTTTCATGGGATATCAGAACAGATTCACTTTTCTTTTACAGGACTACAGTTCCATTAAGTCTTAAAAGTACACTGTAGGATATTGACAGGTACCCAAGGAGAAAGTCCATAAACAAGCATTTTTTTTTTGAGCACTTAACTCTGCAGGGCACTGTATTAAACATAATGAGGTGTCACAAAAGAAATAGAAGACATAATCCTTGACCTTGTGGAAATTAAAACAATGACTGTCTGGTACCAATTATTTTAAAATTTATGATTATCTGTCATAGCAGGTAAGCAAGGAGACATTCTATTTCCTTTACTCAATCAAGAGGTAAAAATATCCCTGGGTATTCCCAGCAGTAAGCTAAATGATTCCGCTACTTGCATTATATATATTTAACTATGTTGTAGTAATTGCTCCTGGAAATTAAATGACTGCTGAAAGAAGAGTCTTTTCTTAACTTCAAATTTTCCATGATGATAACATGGTAGGAGCGAAAATTTCAAGATTTGGAAGTCATCTCATCAAAGGACAATAGCCACTTTAACCATGAGGCCTCGAGAAATTTAACATCCCCATTCTGGTCTCAGTTTCTTCATTTATTAAACAAGGAGCAATAAAAGGCTAACTTCAGGCACAATTGTGTAAACTGAATTATAATATATTCAAGGGCTGGCATACTTTTGCTATGTAACATTTGCTTAGTAAAATTTGATATTATTAATTGATATTGATTAATTAGTTGATATTAATAATACTGTTATTATTTCTAAAATTTGTCAGAACATTTATAACTGGGTGCCATTTCCATTGTATTACTGGCATATGGCAATGCAGTGCCATTGAAAATTAGCTAAAATATATACAAAGGTTGTCCCTGACTATTTCTCATCTATCTATCCATCTATCTATCTATCTATCTATCTATCTATCTATCTATCTATCTATCTATCTATCATCTTCTTATTTATTTATAATTGAGGTTCTGTTTGGATACTCCTGTCAGGAATTACCACGACAGTGCACCCACCACTCAATCACACATAGTCCACCACCATAGTCCACTATGCTGCCTTCCCTCACCTATTTTTTTTATAGTTTCTATCCCAGTTTTCAGAATAAAGAGATTAATTTTAGGACAATTGATTTATCTACCTAAGTGAAAAACATGTGTTTACTTCACATCCATGCAAAGACTATATAAATCATGACACTCAATGAGGAAAAATCTTATAATTTGTGGCAACTGTTAGCTTTTAGAGGTACTTTAAATCCTATCAGAGGTCTCACTTCCATTATATTCACCTTTTAACTTAGAAAGGTGAGAGGAAATCTATCCTTTTACAGAAAGACAATTTCACTTTTGTGCAGAAGTTATAGTTCTCTGAGGATATCACTCAATCTGCCATTTCAAAAGCAACCAATAGGAAGACCAAACCTAATACATAAATCCATGTAAAACCTAAATATATGAGTTCTGTATTTACTAGATTTCTTCCATTATTTACTTTAAAAATTGATAGTACTTCCTCTCAATTTTCTGTCAAAATAGTAGTTGAACAAGATTTATGTACAAAACAAGGGGATTAATTATTTTTTATTTTTTTGTCTTACATTGATTTAAGCAATCAAACTTAGCTACTTCTAGGCATACAGCAATTTATATACATGTGTTGCAGTGTCTCTGACTGGGTATGTCTTTCATCTTTTTTCTCTTGTGATTCAAATCTTATCCTCCTTGAAAACAATCCTCTACAATGACAAAGAGAGACTAAGTCTGATTTCCTAGGGTTGAAACTCTGCTCTACCAATAGCTGGATATCCTAGGGCAAGTTACTGAGGCTTTCTAATTGCCAGTTACTTTTCTGATAAATTAGGGTTATTGGGTGGATTTAGAAAGTATGTTAGATGCCTAGTATTTGGAACACTCTCAATAAACACTAGCTATTATTTTATTATTATAACTCAGACACCATCTCTTCCAAGAAACTTTGAATGACTTGCCAGAGTGGGACAATTATTCATCTTTGATGTAGTTTGACCTGAAATCTATGCTGGTTCTCCAATTTGGGAAATTTCTTAATTTTGCTTTTCCATCTTCTGGTCTGGAAATAATAACAACTAAATGTGATATTACATGCAATGAACTCTCTCTATGAGAAGCTAAAGTGGAACTCTATCCTTTTATTAACAAATATGAATCTGGTGAGAACTTTATGCCAGATTGAGTTCTAGGATTTAAAATTGAACAAGACAATCAAGTTTTCTTCTGCTCTCACAGATGTTTTTACTAATGTGATAGAAACTAAGTTATAACTAGACTGAATAATAGGTTAATATAATTTCAGATAGTGCCATGATGAAAATAAAGCAAGATAATGGTATATAAATGACAATGGACATTTTTACATAGGTTACTTTTACAAAGTTTGACTGGAAAGTGATGTGTGATCATGAAGTAAAATGACATAAAGCAATCAGCCATGAGAATAGGAAAAGAACATTTAGACAGAAGCAACAATAAGCACCAAGAACAAGCTTCACATGCTTCAGAAACTGAAACAATTCATTAAAAAGATAATAAAGTAGAAATCTTAATTGCTTCAGGCTGATTGAAGAAATATTTTATTCTTATTGTAGAAAATTTGGAACATAAAAAAAGTATAAAATTAAAATTTCCCCTTAAATCCTTTTCAAAGTTTAGATGTTTTGTGACATTTCCTCCCAGAATTTTTAAAGACTTATGTAGTAAATGGAAAGGTATACAACATCTTACTGTACATTTTTTTGTTGTTATTTTTAAGACTTAATTACAAGAAACATCTTCTTGGATCATAGAAAATATTCTTAAATATAATTGGTAATATCTAAATTATTCCATCATACAAAAGAACTATCCTTTTTGCAATCCACCCCCATGTTGAACATTTAGGTTGTTTTTTTTCTTTGAAATAAATTCTGTGATTAATATGTTTATAGAAATAGTTTGGCCATTATCTTTACATGGCTTTTGGATTGGTAGTTTGGAAGCTGAGTTCATTTTGACCCTAAATGTTAAAATAGTGGAGAGCCTCCTCACATTTACTAGCGCCAATGCAAATCTAATATAAAACAAAATATTTCAAGAGTCATTTTTAGTCCAACACACACACACACACACATTTATTTTACATAGATGTGTGTGTGTGTGTGTGTGTGTGTGTGCGTGTGTGTTCACTAGCCTTTTAAAAGAATTCATCAAGACAAAAGATCACTCTAGTCTACAGGAGAGTGGTCATTAAGGAAAAATTAGTCTTTGTGGATTTAAAAGATGTCTTTAGTGAAAATGGCTAAATTTATGACTAACAGAAATCACCGATTCAGAGTTTAGAATTAAAAAATCTTGGTTTCTTTACAATTCAGTAACAGAAAATAATTCCAAAGGTAAAATAAGATTTTGGCAATGATGGATCTATGGAAACTTGTACTTACAGATTTACTTTGAGCTACCTTGATCTCCGTATGCATTTCAACAACTCTCTCTGATCCACATGCTTATTTGTTGTCTTTCTAACTGATCCTAGAGCCATTTCTGCCCAGTGGAGGAACAACATCAATAAACTACGAGATTTTATTAGGCTTATCCAACAAATGCTGATCTCTCCGGTTGGATTTAATTTGTTCGTCTGTTATCATGCTTGTTCTAATACATCATTTAGTGACCTTTCCTTCTCTATAGTCTAGAGCCCATGTAACATTAATCCTTTATGTACTTACACCGGAGGATGAATTATTGATGTGTAATTGACATTCCTGATAATTATGGCATTGTTGATTAATGCATTAAAAGCAGGCACATAACTAAGCAACTGAGGCAATATACTAGAGGCAACAGAATAACAAATTTTATCCCCCTGTCTTCCACTGACTTGGAAGACCAACTTGAACAGGCAATTTAACCTCTTTTTAAACAAATACAACCTTATGATGATGCATCTTGTCAGGTGGGAAAGATACATACACCATATTGATTTTTTTCTTAGATGATGGAGTGGATGTCTAATCAAGCTCATTTTAAAGCACTTGACAAATACAAAGGTTATAAAAATATTGAATAGACTGTTACTTATGTTCACTGGAGGAAAAATACTTCCTGGAAAAATACATTTCTAATTAAGTATTATGAGTGAGAAGAAAAAATAGCTCTCCCATGATAAGAAAGGAGACACTCACATGACTCTTCCTTTATTTTTTCTAGGACTGAGGACCAAATAGAGAGCTACAGAAATAAAATAAGTATTAGGTATCTAAAATTAAATTAAACACCTTACTATCATGCTAAATATATTGAAAAGTCATTACAAAAACTGTACTGGCCTAAAAATTATTAACAACACATACATACTCCCAAGAGTATGTAAAATTAAGCTGTTCTTTTTTTAATATTCTGCTCAACTTAGGCTTCTTAAGTATGCTTCATTAAAAATATCTTCCAGGAATTTTTCCCAAACTGTTGAGATTAACAGCTACCTCCCCAGACTCTTGAGAACATGTAGAAACAAATCTGAATTCTATGGTTCAATGAAGTTGTGAAATGCAACAAGAAACATCTTTGATAACCACTGTGGTATTATTTTCCCCCTTCTCATCTCTATGTTCACTGATTTGCCAACAGTACCAAACCTTACACGATGTGTATATCATTTCCAAGAAGAATTGTTTTTTCTTCTGAAGTCTGGAAACCTAGGCATGCATGATTTTGACTTTTCAAATAATTTAGTGAATATTTTATAGTTGAGAAATTTAAGTTTTTCTTAACCCCACACAAAGCAATTTTTTTCCTTTGAGAAATAGACATTTTAAGGCAAGAAATTCAAAGGAGGATTGGTCTCATATGACCTTTGTCTTTTAGGTAGATGTATATGCATTTTGCTTTTTTATCCTTTATTCCAATGTTTATACTTTTCAGAGTTAGTCTGCATTCATACGCAATGGATAGCACACCCTGAGGAGAAAGGGCTTTATTCTGACTACTACTCCATAAGGGGTGAAGCTCATCTGATTCCCCTTGTCTTAGTACCGGAATCCCAGATGAATCTGCCAGTTGTAATATACACAGTTTCTCTCTTATTACACCCATAGAAGTTCCCAAAAACTTGAGACTTAATCAGGACAAAATAAGATTAACTGAGATCATTTAAACCAAAATATATGATGTGACAGGATATATATATTCTGCTTCTTTTAACTGCGAGACTAATTACTTTTTATTCCTTCTTATTATAGATGGCATTAGAAGAAGGGCATGGAAATAATTTCCTTTACCTCCTGGAAAGATTCCTCCAAGTTCTGTAAGATAAGGAATAATAATTGTGCTTGCAAATATTTTGGGAACTGGATTTGTAAGCCGTATAAGGTCAACTGGAAACAAAGTTTTTGACTGAGGAGAAAGAGATAAAGGAGAAGAGAAAGGAGAGTGTAAAGAAGGGAGAGAGGAAGTGAGAGAGAGGGAGAGATGAGAAACGAAGAGAGAAAGACTGCCTTACTCACTGAAGGAAATTAAGAGAAAAGACTTTTTGTCAGAGTAGGCAGAGACCAGTAGAGATAGAAGGAGAGGATACAAAATGGTTCTGAAAGTCCAAAGGGAATAGTTCAAGAAAGGAAAACTCAAATAAGGAACCCTGGTGGGGCGGGGTGGGGGGGGCGGAGTGAAGAATACTTAAAGAGATATTATCTGAAGGGCCAGAAGTCAAAGATACCTTAGTCATTATGTAGTAACCAACCACCCTGATGAGAGCAAGACTCCTTTTCAGAATTCCAAAGCCTTGACCCTCCCATCTGCACCAGTAACAGCTAACAAATTATCATCAAGCAAAAAAGATGATTATCTTTTTCACAAATTTTAGCAGGATGTCAGGAATATCATCCCATATGACCTTCCCCTTTTTTAAGAGCAGGAATAAACTGTAGATCCCCACACTTTTACTAGAAATCAGATGTACCTGAGAAAGCTTCAGACTCCATAGGCTCCAAAAATGATGAATAGTGATAATCCAAACAAATAATAAATATGTTAACTGTCTTAAAGAATGAATAGATATATAATTACACAAAGACCACATATACAATCATATACTATTCAAAATAGATTAGATAGTAACTTTAAATTTTTCTTCACTTAGGAATTGGTGAAACACATAGGATGAACTGTCTAGGGGACTAACTTCATTCTTGAAAATTCTGCATCATCTGCTAAAGTTTTCCTCTAGTCCATGTTGCTCAAAACCGACCCTAATCTGCGTCAGCCTGGTGACTAAATTAGAACATTTTAAATACTAACTTCAGAGATTTCTTAGCCTCTCTAAGACTCTCAGATCCACTTTAAGACAGTGTCTTAATACAAGTGAACAGGGACGGGACATTCAGTTTTGTGACAGACCCTTTGAAGGCAGAAATGCTTTATTATCATTAGTGTTCTCTTCTATCAGGTTGTGGACCTGAGAGAGGCACAAAATTTTAGATATTGACAGTAGAAAAATATATTCACACAAATCTGCACCAGGGACTTCTCTCTACCCATCTCTGTGCCTACAAGTCCTCGTGCATATAGGTTTTCTTTTTTGAGTTTCTCTTCCCTTTGAGTTCTCTGAAAGTAGATGTTGCTTTTTTAGGGCAGTTTCTCCCTTAAAAATCTTGTATCGGGACCTCCTTGGTGGCATAGGGGTCAAGTCTCAGTGCTTCTATCACAACAAAGGTTGATCCCTGGCCAGGGGGCTAACCCACAAATGGCACAGCAGAGCTCTCCTGTTTCACTTTGCTGCTTTCCTCAGCAGTGTATTTCAGTAGATGTGCCTCCACATCTACTCTGCTCTCCACTCTGTCTCTAGTGAATCCTCTCACCCACCCACCCCTTGCACCTCTGGCCTGTACTAAAGTTCTTCTATGCAAAAATAAATGTGCAACTGGAACACCTAGAACTGACCATTTCATTGTTGGTACTCTATTTTTTTTTAATTAGTCCCATATGTATAGTTCTAGAACTACAAGGTTAGATTATTTTGTAAAAATAATGATTTCATAAAATTAGATAGCTATAAAACATAATAATTTATAAAGTTGGAATTATACTAA